>JAZFAU010000659.1:55000-63800 GCA_037178615.1 Dione vanillae | reverse complement strand
AAAAAAAAAAAAAAAAAACTAGGAAAAGCGTGGCGTTGAGTTCCGCCACTCAACACGCAATGCGTTGAAAAAAAGGCAGAAAGCGGGGAACTGAGTGTCTTCACACTAGGTTCCACGGTGCCTGCAATTAAGTTCCTAAATATGAAGAAAACAACCGACTTATGGGGCATTTCTATAAAACTAATTAGTTATACAAATAGATAATAGACGCTGTTGCTCCTTACCTCGCAACTATATATAATAATTGTATAGAACATGGTGTGTTTCCTGGTTTAATGAAATTTTGTAAAGTCGTACCTATATTTAAATCTGGTAGTACAGCAGATCTTAACAACTTCAGACCTGTGTTTGTACTACCCTCGATTAGTAAAATTTTTGAAAAAAATATATTAAAATTCTTCATTTTTCAAATATTAGTGCATTTTAATGTGCATGATCTTATACATGAAAAATAGTATGGGTTTACTAAGGGTAGTACTACTACCGATGCTGGAATAGGATTGATAAAAAGTATTTACGAGGCTTAGGAGGAGTCACGAGACGAGAGACGCTCTTGGTATGTACTGTGACTTGTCCAAAGCATTTGATTGTGTCCAGCACATTGGTCATGAAGCTACACCATTACGGCATAAGGGGACGTGCACTCGATCTTCTGACCTCTTATTTAGCTAACAGTGTTCAGAGGGTTGAGGTGAATGGCAAAAAATCTTCTGGCTCATTAATCAGTATGGGGGTACAAAGGTCTATTCTTGGTCCTATTTTCTATTTCTAATCTATATAAATGATCTGCTTCATCTAGTTGGAAAGGACCATGAAATAGTATTGTTTGCTGATGATACTTCATTGATTTTTAAAATGAATAGACGACTAACCGTCTATGACGATGTAAACAATGGTCTCTCAAAAATAGTACATTGGTTTAGTATTAATAATTTACTACTGAATAGTAAAAAAACTAAATGTGTATTATTCAGAACGCCAAATACAAAAACGGTTAAAGCCGATGTACTTTTGAGTGGTGAAACTGTGGAACCCGTCGATTCTACGGTATTTCTAGGTATCATCATTGACTCTAAATTACAGTGGAGTGGATTCATGGATTGGCGAATAGGCTCAGGTCAGCAGCGTTTGCTGTCAAAAAAATTAGATTATTAACTGATATGGATACGGTTCGCCTTGTTTACTTTATACTTTCATAGCATTTTGTCATGTGGCATTTTGCTTTGGAGTAATGCAGCCTCTATTAATTTCATCTTTGTACTGCAGAAGCGGGTTATTCGCGCAATCTATAATTTAAATCCAAAAGAATCCTTAGGACAAAAATTTAAGGAAATAAATATAATGACCATTTCATCACAATATATCTTTGATAATTTAATGTATGTAAAAAAATAGTAATGATTTTACCAAAATCGGTAATGTACATAATATTAATAAAAGAAACAGGCATAAACTTACCGCACCTATAACTAGACTACATTGCATCCGCCATTCTTTTATGGGACAGTCTTTATGCTTTTACAATAGGATCCCAGAAATAACACGCCTTGGGAATGAAATGCTCGCTCCAGTCTAGTTCAAGAGTATCGTTGTCAATAAAAAGAATTGTGAAATTGTAAAAATCTGGAAAACTAAGAAAACAAAAAAAATAAAAACATTGATTAAGTCTCGCTGAGTTTCTTGCGCTGGTTCTTCTCAGGTCTGAGGCATTAACCTTAGCGAACCGGTGGTAAAATAAATTAATTATTTGACGTTCAAAAAATGAACCTTGTACTTCTTATTATGAATAAAATTGTTTGACTTTGACTTTTGACTCCGGTTCCCTCTGCCTACCGCATAAAGGATACCGGCTACTGTGTGGAATAAAGCGTGAAAACATAAAAAAAACTTCTAATTTTAGCCTCCTCAGTTAAGTAGGATACTGTGACATATCCATGACAAGCCGCTCGAATATTATATTATTATTTCTATTATATTGTTTCTCTTGAAATCAAACCACATCCTTTGAAATCATCATCCTTTGATTTAGAAAGTACTTGTATACTATATAGTAACTAGTTTTAAAATATGATGAAAACAAAGCAGTAATTATTGGAAATTACTTTGTGATAGTCAAGAAATCTAAGTAAATTGAGAATTACAGTTGTACAGTTCTGTATGCTTGTGATATACATATACACGTTTGAGGTATGTAAATTTCCAGTAAGCATTAATTGATAAAGCTTATACCAGAGCTGTTTTATGATTTTTCATTTTGTATGGTAAGGATACGTGTATTAATATATAAAACTGTAATATTTTACAATTATCTTTATTTCATTTACTAATCTAGTCCAGGAATTTAACAATGTGGTGTAGATCATTTAAACTTGTTACAATGATTACTTAGGATTTTTTAAGTTCACAAATTAATATAATTCTTAGGGAACAACATTACCTAAACAAAGGAGGACCGGACAAAACGGTCCTTGATACCAATAAGGACGTGACATATATCATTAGAAAGATCTTATAATTTACTATAATAGTTACTATGGGAGCTCCTTTCAAAAAAAGAAAAAAGTTATGGTGATAATAACAGCTTATTTTCATAGACGATTTTAAATTAATAAAAGTACATAATTTCATATTTTATGACAATGCAGTGCTAGTTAAAACGTGTTTAAACATGTTATGGCTCTGATACACACTGGCCACACTAGTGTTCACATTTTGGGTGTCTACCTTGGGTGGATTTAGCTGATTTTTGTGATGGGATGACTTCACTAGTGAGCTATGTACAATAGTAAACTTCGAAGTAGCGGGCGCTATAAGCGATGAAACAATGCATTTTTGGACCGCTCGTACCAACGAAAAATTTGATTTTATACTCCAAGAAACGCCTAGTTTAAATGATGTATGTAAACGTCCACGATTAGCACTTGCCATGTATTTCATAAAATTACGAACAGATGAAAGCAATTTAAGACTAGCAAGTTAATTTCACATATCTGAACGAAGTGTCAGAAGAATAATGAAAAAATTTAAGGACTGCCTCCAAAATGAATTTGTTGCTCAACACCTTGGTTTTGACCATATTACTAGAAATGAAGTCATAGAAAGAAACCTCACGATACCGAAGAGATTATTTGGCAATGAAGAAAATACTTAGTGCCCCATCACTAGTAGTAACTATAGTAGTATATTGAAATATCTTTTTAATGATATATGTCAGGTCGTTACTGGTTCTTGGACCAGCTACCATACATTTTTGCCGGTTCTCCTTTTAATAGTTCTACAAGTGACGCCTTTCAGTTATATTTTAAAAAATAATTGATAGTATTTGGAGCAAATTTTAAAACTTTAAAAGTATCCTTTTTATTCATAAGCATACTTTGTTGACATTTACTGATCAACTCGTTGGTAAGGTAGGAGAAGTGCCTAGTTACTTTTTTTATGATTTATGGAAGTATTTGTTCGAACTGAAAAAATTTTCGAAACTTTGAACTGTATGACGTGCTCAAAATTTTAAATATTTAAAGACGTACGTCAAAATAAACTGAGACTATAAGGAAAGTAAACTCTAAACTATCTTCAGCACGCTTGTACTACTTTAAATCTACACATTTTATTTATGTAGATAAGCTATATAGCTAGATAGATCTTTTAATTACGCTTTTGAAGAATGAGACCTTAGAATTTAACAATATCCTTGGACCTGACGCTATTCATCTAAAACAAATACTGATTATTAGGGATTTTAAGAAAAGGCATCGTATTTTTGTAATCATTCATTTTTGCTGTATTTATAATAAATTCGAAGAGCAGATGAGATGGAGTATTGAATGACAAATACGAGTTTCTGTTAATTTGATTTTGTTTTTCATCATTCTTATTTTGTTACGCATTGTACGGCTGTATTAAAAAAAAACAAGTATTCTTAGGCAGTAGAATATTCTTTTTTCGTTTTTTACCTTTAGGCTTAGTCCCGCACATGGCAGGGTAGGCAGAGGAAACTGTAGGAACCATAGGTATATAGTGGTAGGACACTCCTACCACTAGGTTCTTAAGGCTTACGCTTTGCCGTATATCAACAGAGAAGAAAATTATTTATTCTTCACGAGTGGGAATCGAACTCAAACACTATCGCGTTTGCAGTCTGTGCCTCTGCGCCATTTCGATTGTCCATAATAATTTTCTATAATAATTTTGTTACAATTTTAACTTAAACTTTGCATGTAGACTGTTTTCCAATAAAAGGACAAGGACAATAACTTCTTGATCTTGAGAATTACCCGAATATTCGTTAAGTTGTAAACACACGTAAAGGACACAGTAATACATGTGAAATAAACACTCGATTCTGTCTCGTTTACAGTTTTTAAATCTATTCCATCTCAATTTATTTTTACTTTTTTGTACATTATATTTTTAACTACTCTTAATAAATATACCCTCTGTTTTTTTTATTTTACATTTTAAGTAATTTGTATATAAGAAAACACCTTTTTTTAGCTTGACGTTTTAACTGGCTCATAGCAGCATAGCACAGTGGGAACCTAATGCTAAGACAATCTGCCCAATTTTGAGCTCTTTTCCTTTGAATAAGAATGGGCTAAATTATAAATTTTTGTTAATTAGCTTTCACTTGCATTTTTGCTTAGTTTAATTATAGTTTTAACTATAGTAATATTGTTATTACCACACCAACATTCAAAACTATTATGTACTTCTTATGTGATTGATATAAATTAACAGACCGACAAAAAATATGAAGAGTGAGCCGATATATAAATCGACCCAAATAATATATTTAAAAGTATCATCTAGTGAAATGATATTTTTCTATCTATGAATATTACTAATGTACTGTTGTACTAATATAATGTATATTAGCTATTACTGATGTACAATATTAGATATATATAGATAGGTTTAAAGAAGTATTTATAAAATATACAATGTAGGATATTATTCGATACGGTATAGAGAATTCGTAAATAATTTATTTGAACTATGAATATAAAAGACTTTAGAAAGCTCAAGAAAATGAGCTTTCTAAAGTTTTATATTAAACTACTTGCATTGTAACAGTTGTCGTGTCATATATTGTATAATATTTTTTATTTAACTTCACTCTGTATCGCAATGTGAGCAGAGGGAATATAGTGTTAAGTCACTCCGTTTTCTATTATCTTAACAATTCATAAGGTGATTTATGGACACGCTAACAAATGTCTTGTTGTCACAAGACACTTGTTAGCGAGAAAAGCCAAATATTTCTTACAATTCAGTGGAATTTTAATGTGATTGTACATATTAAAAATTATTCAAATTAATTAAAATATTATTAAAATTGATTTAAAATAAATTACATGTACCATTATTTCAAGGAATAAGTGTTAGGGATAATATAGTTTATGTACTACACTTTAAATGCATATTACTAATTTTATTTTAGTTCTTTTTAATAATCTATTTTTATACTTATTGAATAAATTAAATTAATGATTTTTCTAAAATAATAGATGTTTTATATAATTAAAATAATATACTAAATGGACCCACAGACCGCACAGGCGAGTCCCGAGCCTCGACTCTATTTAATTAATATCCGCACATCATTCGTATCATTCGCTTATCGTACGTGTAATCCTATTTCACGTCGGATGGAATTGTTCAAGTGAAAGATTTATTCGTAATATTGATGAGATTTCCCGTATAGTTATTTAATATAAAATATTTTTTAAAAAACTGCTGAATTTATAAAACGTTTACATACAGACGCCATTGTGGTGCGTGAGTATGATGAACGAGTTGCTAAAATTTAGCCATACTTTCGATTACTTTTGATGATAGACGATTTCCAACATATAGGTAATATTCTTAACAAGCAAGTCGGCCTCAAGCCAAGATTAGAGTCCCGAACAAACTACAGTTCTCTACAGTCCCTCCTCTTACGCAACATTTTAAAAACAACCTTTAACTTACCTTGTATTTATGAAGAAGAATAATATTTTGTTAATAATCAAATATTTTTGTTACAGGTAAAACAACTTTCTATTGTAAACAAATTTTGTGGTATGTATTCTAAAGTGACTGCAAATATTCATATACGAGTCAAACAGTTAGCATAAGATAAAAAAAGCGTTTTAGGATAAGGTTTTTAGAGAATTGATAAAGGTGTAATGTGTTTAATATTTATACTATATATAAGTTATTAATTTATTGTTTAGTTGGAAAAAATATAATTAAAGTGCCATTAAATTGTACGAATTATATTATTACCAATTCAATCTAACATGTACACGAGTAGTTCACTCGTAGTAATTTTAAATAAAAAAAAATGGACCTGATTAATCGCGTATATTATCATTTTTTGGAATCCCATCAATTTGGTATTAGGGTAAAAGGACACTATTCAGAAATCAAGAATGGGCGTATATTGAAGTCTGCTGTTTATGAGCACTCAATGAAAAGATCGAAACAACGTCATATTTGGAAAACCTAGGGAAAACCGATATATTCTCAGAATCATCCAAGGGGCCATTATACTACATAAATATCCCAATTTCAATATAGAGACCGGCTGGAAGCTTTTTGCCACTGAAGATTACTTATTTATAGGAATCCAGTATAGTACGCGAGGCAAGCTAGAAACCGTTTTCAATGTTTTGACATAATTATTGTATTAACAGATAGACGAATATCACCTCAGTCTACCCGTGACCACTGTAATGTGTACCGAGTTTCAAAAAATGCGGGATGAATCCTGTTAAATTGTTTTATTTAAAATTTACACAAATGACAAAAATCATAGAACTTATTAGTCGTACTAAATTAAAATATAACAAACTTTTCTTTTAACCAACTCTCCATTTATTATTTGAACCAAGATAATAATCAACAATTAATAATAATAAAAATTATAAAATTCAAAGGGGCCGTCGTGGTGCAGAGGCGTAAGCGTTTGAGGATTTGATTCCCACTAGGGGAAGATGGATTTTTCTATTTCCATTTTCTTCACCCTGGAAACTAGGCAAAGCGCGGCGTTGAGTTCCGCCACTCAACACGCAATGCCTCGAAAAAGGTGGAAAGAAGCGAGGGAGAAAGCAGGGACTAAGCAACGGATTGTCTTAACACTAGGTTTATCTGGTTCCTGCAGTTCCCTATCCCTACTCTGCAAAATGCTGCAATAAAGCGTGAAGCTAAAAAAAATAAAAAACCGTTAAGCAACGAATATCAACTCTTCCAAACCTTGTTCCACGATGTTTATTTGTTATAAGTTGCAAGTCTGTTTTTTTTAGGATTCCGTATCTAAAAATTAGAAGCGACCTATTACTAAGCCTCCGCCGTTTGTCTGTCCGTCTGCCTATGTGCCACAAGGCTGAATGTCATAAACTATGATAACTAGTTATTGCTGTTGCCGCTATAACAACAGAAAGTAAAATTAAAAAAATAATATATTAAGGGGTCCCGATGCGGGAGAAGGTGTTACCATTAACCTGTTTTCGTATATTTATGCATAAAATTACTCACGGTAACAGGTAACTGCTTAAAATTTTTACTGATTACTTAGTTGTATATTACTTTTACCTTTCAAAATAAATAATAAAATAATAAATATTAAAGTGGAGCTCCCATACAAAAAACGTAATTGAAAGTCATATTTATTTCTTTTTTATGTTTTCATTCTGTTTTAATATTTATGGTAGCTTTTTTTTAAATTCCTTCGAATTGTTACTGTGGAGCCAGCTTAAGTTAATCTTTTTGAGAGTTTAAGCTTAATATTTTGAGTTACCAACTTAGGTAGGTTCTTAGGTATACACTCCATAGGTTACCCGTTACATTTAAAGTTATTGTTACTATAAAATGGCCACTATAAAAAGTGATACTTATTTTGTACAATCTAAGCAATATAGGTTTAATTTAATCATACAGTACATCATGAAAAATATTAAATATAAAATAGCATTGTTTAATATATTTTAAAATTACAATATGTTATTTTATTATTTCACACTCTAACCCTTCCAAACAGGTACAGTAATCAGTTCTTCGCCTTTTTCTTTTCGAGGCATTGCCAGTTGGGTGGTGGAACTAATCGCTGCATTTTTACATTGTTGCCATAACAAAAATAATTATAATTCAGTCTCCTCAAGTATTGAATCGAAATCATAAGCCGTCCTGCTTACAGCATATTAAATATTTGCTATAAATATAATAACATATTAACGTGGTTAATGTTAATTAATTAAACATGAATTCTATAGAGAATATATGTCGACGTACTTAAAGATAGATTCTTAAAAAAATGACCAGCCGCAAACGACAGCTAAGGAGCTTTGTATTACTCTTTGATGAGTATTTTCATTAAATGTGTGTTAATTACTGACTTAAATATAACGTCAATCATGTATTGGTAGCTACATTCTAGTTTAAAATTAAAAACGATTTACTGCAATATTATGTTAATATAAAACTTTTTTTCTGAAATGCATAATATAATTTTGAAAAAAAAGTCTATGAATATATATAATATAAAAGTCTATGAATATATATATAGTATAGAATTCAAAATATAGAGCACATAAATGTACGTTAAAAACATTTTATACTGTCATCAGGGTCTACGTAATAACAATTTCATTGCATCTATTGAAATTCGTTCGGTTGTAACTAACTAATTGACCAAAAACCACCTTTTGATGTATGAATTCACAATCAATGGTCCATATCTTTTAATCTACGCCATTGAGGCGTAGTGCGAAAATCAAATTGTGAAGTTATAGTTACAGGTTGAATAAGTAATTAATAAATA
>JAZFAU010000659.1:5000-50000 GCA_037178615.1 Dione vanillae | reverse complement strand
AATACCATTTTGTTTCTGGGATATATAGAAAAAACTTTACATAAATTTGGTTACTTTAATGTTTTTACTGACCAGGCATACATTTGTGAGAAGTAATTAACAGTCTTTAATCAAATATATTAATTATCAAATTAAAATCTAACACAAAAAACAAAATCACAAATGAGTAACCAAATATGGAATAGGACCCCAAATATGGAATATAAGTATAAATAAACATAACACTAACAAAATGGTCATTAATATCTAATATCTTGTGATAAATGAAAAACGTAATACAATTACTTGCAAAAGTTACAGATCCAAGTATCAAACTTTGGATCAGCACAATCATAATGTACCCAGAGCCTACACATCAAGCTTTTAATCCAGCTTTCTCCACTTTTATGGGAAAAAGTCTTGAACAGAAAATACATTCTGCGTACAGAAGTCAGGAGTGGACATGTGGTCCATCAACTCATCATGTTCACTATCTTCATTAAACTGGATAGCGCCTAGTTCCTCAAAGTCTTGTTCTTCACTATCATCTATATACTAGTTCGGAGCCCAAGATAGTTTTTCTTCCTAATATAGTAGCCGCTGCTACTTCTGGAGACTGTTCATCTTTTTGGCAGAGATGTAATAAAGTTCTCCTAGGCACTTGAAAATACTGTGTCGCTTTCAAATACCCCATTTTCTTTTCCCGAATGAATTTTGTAGCTTGTGTCAATTTTTCTTCACTCTAGGTTTTTCGTTTCATTGATTGTGAAGTGGACATTCTAAAAACAGTCATTCCATATATAGTATAAAGAAATAATATCAATTATCTATCATATAAAATATTAAAATCGAATTATGGACTATTCCATAATTAAACACCGACGACTGTCCATATTTGGATTTTTATACAATTTCAAACTCTTCTAAATATTTTGTCAAGTCACAACATTTTAGTGACAAAAGATCACAAAATGGTGAAATAAACCTTATATCGATACACTAAATATATTTTGACACTTATATATACAAACCTAATAGTTGGTAATACTTATTTATTACTTACTTTTAAAATTTATTGCACATAACAAATCAAAACACACTTACCATACGTGAAATATTCGCGCAACTGTTTCGATGGTGTGAATGCGATAGTTAGTAGACTAAATGGAAAAAATATATGGTCGAGTGTTGCGTTTCATACTTATAGTCTTAGAGAAATTAAGGAATTCCATATTAGGACACTATTCCATATTTGGTGACTTTCCTCTATATATATATATATATATATATATATATATATATATATATATATATATATATATATATATATATATATATATATATATATATATATATATATATATATATATATATATATATATATATATATATATATATATATATATATATATATATATATATATATATATATATATATATATATATATATATATATATATATATATATATATATATATATATATATATATATATATATATATATATATATATATATATTATATATATATATATATATATATATTATATATATATATATATATATATATATATATATATATATATATATATATATATATATATATATATATATATATATATATATATATATATATATATATATATATATATATATATAATATATATATATATATATATATATATATATATATATATATATATATATATATATATATATATATATATATATATATATATATATATATATATATATATATATATATATATATATATATATATATATATATATATATATATATATATATATATATATATATATATATATATTAATGTAAACTTTTTTTTTGGCTATTTAAAATTTAACTACTTTCATATGCATATAATAATATTTTATCATTTTTTTAAACAAATTTTTAAATCGTTTCACACGATAACATAAAAGTTTGTCATATTATATCCATTAGTATACTTCATATTTACTATTAAATATATTATAATGATCGATTGCTTGGCCAAAATATCAAGTATTAATGCAAATTAACACTTATTTAATTTGCATTATTAATGTGTGATGCCAATATAAAATAAAAAAAATATTGGAACCTGATACGAGGATAATCATTGCCTGCAGCACGGCCAGAAGTCTAATATTAACCTGATTTCTTCGACAAGATTGTAAATTAACATGACAGTATCGCTGTCATCTGCTACTTAAACCTAAAAAAAAGACAAGGTTTTTTCCCGTAGATAGAAGAAACTTAGTGCAACACCCCAAAGGGAACGCCCTTTCCGCGTACATTATCAAAACATTGAGTTTTGAGTGGTGGAGTTTGTTTTCTTACTATAGCGAGGAAACGAAAATAAATGATATCCCCTAAGCGGGAACTGAATTTTCAACCTTCACGTATAACCAATGCGAAATATAGAGATACAACTTACAAATAACAATCGTGATTATAACTCATTTTCATACCTAGATATATTATAAAAAATATATTAAGCCGTTCACATTCACGCAGTGAGCTACCTTGACTTATTTAAAATGATATTTACAGACAGGCAGACAAAAACACATACATATAATAATATAATAACACCCCACTTATCCCACTGTCAGTCTAATGATACTAAGTATATTAAGTGAAGTTAACAAGAAATACGGAACGATGCCATTGTATGAGAAGTATAATTTAAGTTGGTAACTCTATCGTGAACTTTGTAATCAGCGTGCAGCCTCCGGAGCTTCGGAACTAGTTAATACTCTCCAAGTTATTGATAATACATTAGTCCGAGACTTATGACTTAGTTTTTCAGATGTTATTTTTAGTTTGTGTTATATTTTTTTGAAAAGATTTTTCTTATGATTTATTGTGAATATATATAGCAAGTCTAGTTCTAGGCAATAAGCTTAAAATATTACGCTAAAGCTTAAATTATTCTAAAACAATAAGTATGGAATCTCATCTTTTATTTTATTTCATATACATATATTTACGGAAAATGAAAGAAATATATATATTTCTCTAAACTGTATAGATTTTTAAAATATACAAAGTAACGTGCTTGACATCGTGACGTAGTTAAGATGTTGCTGATTGCATAAAACGATTATGGTTCGAGCCACAAGCCTTTCAAGTTAAGTAATACATAAATTATATCTTGTACTTAAAGAATGTATTTATGGAAAGTCTATTTCATTACACTTTGTTAAATATAACGTAAAGACCAAAATGATATACATAATATGTACTAAAATATATCATTAAAGAAAACTTAAACAAAATAATAGCACCTGGATTGTATTTATTTAGTTATATAGTATTTTTTAATTAAGTGAAAATTATAATATATTTGTTGGAATATTAACGACTTTACGTATCCTAGATCAATCTATCATTTTGCATGTGGTCTAAACCCTAAGATCTCAAACGCTATCCACTCGATCAATTTTGTAGTATGGTTTCATTGGTAGTTCAACGCTAAAATTTCTCGTCGATCCAATAGACAGATTAATTGCTAAAGCGAAATATGTATTATTAATTTTATTTTAAGAATGTTTCTCTTAAAAATATATATTTAATCTTACTTTCGTTACTATTTTCATATTAAATTATTGCTTTTTTAGCATGGTAGGCAGAGGGAACTGCAGAAACCGTGGGGTCCTAGTGGTAAAATGCTAAGTTCCCCTCTTTCCGCCTTTACGAGGTATAGCGTGTTGAGTGCCGGAACTCAACGCCGCGCTTGCGTAACTGGCAACTGCATAGCAAAGATCATGAAAATGAAATAATCCATCCAGCGAGCCGTCGCGTCTACAGGCAGATATTAAAATTATTTTAATTGAAATATTAACTGTAAATATCAAGCAAAAACAGCCGGTAAAATCAAAATCTTTTATGTAAATTCAAGATAAAATAACCCTTATTTTAGAAAAGATTCTTATTTTAAATTGCCCTATAAATATTTTATAAGCCTTCGCTTGTACGCAAAAAGGTAAATTTACGACTCACTTTGCTTTAGACATTGACAAAACTATTTTGTCCTAGTATATGTAAGGAAAATGTTGAATTACTCCAAGTTGATCGAGTTTAGGGGCAGGTACGCAGATTGGGGTCATGAGGGCAAAAATAAGCCGGGATCCTGAATATTGATCTCATAATGAATTCCTTAAGTGCGGGTCAACTTTTGCTTTGTAACCCTAGTCCCAAATAAGGCGATTATCTGAGAAATTGCTTTCCATGACGACTTGTTTATATATCTAAAGTATTACCCCTATAGGCGGGTGGTTGCTAAGCGAATAAGGTAATCGATTAAACCGGTTTTCCTTTGATATATATCAAATAGGACTTATAATATTGGCTTACGTCCCATCTTTCTAATTAGTGTAGTCTTACAGTATTAAGATAGCTGTAGATCGATTACAGGAAATCATTGCTTTTTAAAATTGTTAACGGTCTGCCAATTAACATATTATTTCCTGACAAATTTTAAAATCCACGACCCTCTTGACTTCTGTTTTTTTTTTTGTAAAAATTTAATTTATTTTTTAAAATAATGTAAATGGTTTTGACCTAAATTAACGTAAAATTTAAGTGACTCATGACGAAATCAAGCTGTATAGTTACAAGATCAGTCATACATGTATATACATATATATATTGTAAGAAAAAATCAAAAGTAAAAGTACTTTTTGAAATGAATATATAATAATATACACTTGTCTTGACATGATAACCGGTTTACAATTTTAGAACAAAATGATAAATGACCAAAATGACGTATTATAGGAATCGTAGTATAAAAATAGAGAGCTTGAAGCCAAAATTATATAAGCTTTAAAATAATAAGCCCACGCTATAACAACGTAAATTTTTTATTACATGTTAGTTTAAAAATAGAAATAAAAAACGGTACATATAATTAATATGCTAATCCGGTGATAAAGCACTATGCCTGCCAATGGGTAATTGTCAGTCAGTCATATCTTTAATGTCATAAACATCTTAATAATGACTTATTTGTTTAACTTTGCGCATTTTATAGTACATTTATAATTTATGGAGTAATTAATATTTTTTAAAAATTTTTTGCAGAAGTTCCTTGTTTTGACAATTGCAATTACAATTACGTTTGGAACTTCCTTAACGGACCTTAACGCCGCACTTTTGCCTAGTTGCCAGAGCGAAGAAATTGGAAATAGAATAAACCGTCATCCTCGCCTGGGGATCGAACACGGAAACCGTCGAGTTACAGGCAGACGTTGCGCCTCTGCGCCATGACGGTCCTCGTACGACGGACGGTATATTTTTTGAATCATATAATATGCACAAATGATCAATAGACGTTTTACATAATTTTATCACTAAGAATAAAGCTCAGCAACCTATATTAAGAGCCATTTCCTTATTTCTTAATATGTAACGAGTCATTTGCCGGTCTATGTAACGATTTGTAATGTAATATTTAAACCGACTGCAAAATCGCAACTAAAACAGAAATTAAAAGGCAGATAATTATATGCCAATTATCTGGTGTATTTAGAGATTTCTATTAATTTTATATTTACTTTGGATGTCGTCGGACGTATTCGATCTTGACACGATGACGATGGGACCATAAAAAAAGAACTATTCGAATACGATTCACATACTCGTATAACTAAGAAATCAATAGATAAATAGAAAATAAGCAAAAAATATAATTCTCGAAATAAAACCTTCTTTTTCTCTTTTTAAGTCGGTTAAAAATAAATGATACCAGTTCCCAGGCTCTATAGCTATAAAAAAAAAAGTATCGTCCGTCCATAAGTTCTGAAGATGTGTGCGTACTGTGTTAGGTCCGTTTTATTATTTTGTTAAATAATTTGTTAAAACATTTTTATAACAAAATTCTTATAACAAAAAGCAAATTCTTATAAATTCTAAAGATAAAATATCATTGATATATTTCTACTATCAGCAATGGCTTGAAATGAAAACCTTAAAACAAGGCCTTAAATAAAGAAATAATTAATTAAGCACAACTCTAAAGAGCGTGGGATCGAATATTATGCTAATCCAAGATTAGCTAAACTTCAATCCGGTTGAAACTGGTCTCTATACTAAAAAATGTGCAAATCAGTTGCTACACCAAGTTTTTATGACAGATAAATAACATTAAGAACACTAGTCTTTTTGTATTTGGCAATATTATTAAAAAATACATTTTTAAAAACACCATTTTTAAGAAGCTTGGAGTGGTCTCTCTTTTTCGTTTGTTTTTTGTACTATCTATATTTTAATAATTTTTGCTGCATTACTATCAGGCCTGGGAACGAGAAAGGAAAAGGCCAGGAAAAATGATTTTCGAAGACTGGACACCTGATACAAAACGACAATAGATAGGCTTGTTATAAAAATGTATAGCATAATGAGCTTTTTTACGTCGAGCTACGATATATTAGCAACAATTAATTTACAGTTTTAGAAAGATATTTATTATAATAAAGCACTATTTTAATTAACAAAAACGAAAATCTACCTCGCGCTGTTTGACATTGTCTGTCTTTAAGCACGAAAATAATGGGTTGAAAATTCTTTTATATTATCTAACTTCTGTAAGACGAAACTTGTTGCTTAGTTTTGTACCTGGAAAAGGCTGATGGATCCTAGGGACGATGGCTAGAGCCCGATTAATAAATAATTTTTCATAAAATATAAAATATTTACATTTACTTTTCTTCTTTAAGTCATAAAAAACCTTGTAATGTAGTTCTCCACTAAAGATATTATGATCACTTTAGTATTATAAATGTGGATTTAGATATTTTTTCTACATGCATTATAAATAAATTGCAAGAAAGATTTATAATATTACTTTCATATTTATTAGTCTCCATTAATCTATATCATAAAACATGAATTAAGTATATATATCTTGAGTACCGTCGTGGCGCAGAGGCATAAGCGTCTGCCTGTAAACGAGACGGTTTCTGAGTTCGATTCCCACTTGAGGAAGATGGATTTTTTTATTTGCATTTTCTTCGCTCTGGCAACTTGGCAAAGCGCGGCGTTGAGTTCCGCCACTCAGCACGCAATGTCGAGGCAAAGACGGAAAGCGGGAACGGGAAAAAGCAGGGACTAAGCAACGGAATGTCTTAACACTAGGTTTGTATGGTTCCTGTAGTTCCCTCTGCCTACCCTGCGTTGTACGGGATAAAGCGTGAAGCTAAAAAAAAGTATATCTAGTCTCTCTATTATATTTATATTATTTTGCCTCATATTAATAAAGGAAAGCAGGAAGAAGGAGAAAATCAATATCTAGATATTATATATTAGGTGGTACAATCTTATATCGGTTTATATTACTACTAAACACATAAAGCGACTATTAATATCATTAGATACAGTGTTAAAGTCTAGTCCAAAACTAATTGATTAACACTCTTTAAAACTTGTCTGCATATCTGTTAATTTGCTGATCCTAATACAGATAATAAAAGAAACTATAAAAACTTACTTAAGCAATAATACTAGAACACAGTGGAAGATTCCAACAATAACTAAAAAACAACTTTCGCTTTCATATCGGCTATGACATATAAAAATGTTTATGGTAAAGTCGTATGAGAGTGCGCGCAGAATAAATTTATATATTTATAATTTCATTTAATAGATTAGCCTTGGCTTTAACTACAAGATGCTGCCTGCTTTAGCTTAAAGCAAGGTAGAGAAGATACTAGTGTTATCATACCCTGTCTTCCAAGTACACCTAATTTTGAAGACATTTAAGCTGAGTTTTGACTTTTAAGCACAGCGAAGAAATAAAAATAATGTTTATTTAGCCACCAGCTGTTGCGATTACTATCAGTCACTGTAACATTTCACTATGACTATATGATTTATAATTAATTATAGTCATTGTATAATTATAATTTTTAATTTTTTCTAGTGTCAAATAACAACTAGCGCTGTAAAGAGTAATAAAGAAAATACCTTGAATTAATTATATTACCGAGATAATTAAAGTATTTTATTATATAAACTATTTTATCATATAAAATGATACAAAAAATTAAACCTTAATAATATTATCTAGAGCTTAGTTGCTTGAAAGCTTTGAACTAATTACACTGTAACATCGTTTTGAAAATGTATGAAATCCTCAAACTGACAACTCAAATGTTTGGATAGTTTCAGGGCGGGAGCGGATCGTGAAAATTTTATTCATAGATTTGAGCTACTTACAGAATTGCTGTTCAAAATTGTATGGGATGATTGTTTTCAACAAAGTATATTTTTTCATATAATTTATGTTACACGTACGTAATTATATAGAAAAACCCACTTGCGACGATGTCTGAGGATCAGTAATATATTTATAGTTATTTAGAGAAAAAGACGTATTATAGGAGACAGTGCCTGTGCTTTGGTGGTAAACAAAATTGCGTCCTTGAGCGCTAGTAATATAAGAATAGAAAATAAAATAAATACAAAAATCTGTAGTCTGTAATATCTGTAATAATAACATTTGTCATATCATTCATGAAACCATTCAATGTCACAAATTTTTCTTTTTTATCGTCAAATCGTCATTTTAGAAACTTCTTGAAACGACTTTGAATATCTAAACGCTTTATTGCATTTCATGTTGCAAGGGTCGTTTGTTATAAGGTCTTCCATTTCATAAAGTTAGCGATGTATTTCATAACTAGTCTCTTTACTTGTATGAACTACGTGAACGTTCAGTAAGCTCAATGGTTGTGTTCATTTTGAAAAAACCTTTTTGTTTTCGAATTTAATCTAATATAATATGTCGTATTGTCCATATAAATATTTTTTTTGAATCTATGTCCTGGGAACTCTTCATCTTCTAGCAGTGCCTCTTCACTACTGAAGGTTGGCCGTTAGTTCCCTGAACCTCTCCCTGTCCATGGCCAATTGGAACAGTTGTTCGACAGAGGTGATGCCTGTCCAATCCCTGATGTTTTTGAGCCACGACTTTTTCCGGCGTCCAGCGCGCTTCTTTCCTTCCATCTTGCCCATCATGATGACTTGCAGCAGATTATACCTATCGTGCCTAAGCACATGACCGAGGTATTCAACTTTCTGCTTCTTGATGGTTTGTAATAGCTGTCGGGTCATGAAGACGCGCTGGAGAACAATCTCGTTCCTGACTTTTTGCGTCCAACTGATACCAACTGTACCATGAGGGAAATCGTAATAAGCGTGATCGTTCGATCCGGTCCTACATATTATTGTATACGCATATTATTATTACTTCTAGAAGTTACTAACCTCGATTTGTATTGGATTAAAATATAAAACAGGCTTATTTTTTAAAGTAAATTTAACATATCCCCTTATCTTAATCTATACATATTTGAATAATTCATCAGTTGAATATTTTACGCGATAAAAGAGATTTTAAAATTTAAATTATTTATATTTTACTAGATATTTTTATTTTCCTGTTTTTATTGCTATAATTTGCTAAAAGATTTCAGACTGTTTAGAATTATTACTAATTTATTTCTAGAACGTACGTAGAACGTACTAATAGAATAGCTGTTAGTGAGAGGACGTTCGAAAGTGGGTGTGAGTGCATTTTAAAGGAGCACCGTTAAACCAAAACTTGAGTCTCAAATCCCGCTCTGAGCTCTTCTTCCAAAAAGTCTTCAACACTATGGGCCTGGCACCCACAAGGTGAATTCAACCAATGCTAAGTAGTTTCCTTTCAAAATTTCGTTGGCATTTTGCCGTGATATGCTTTTTCCCGCATATAACACTCACATAGACACGTTGTCCCCCATTTTGCATTTTGCTTTATTAAAACATATAGCCTATTTTTAGTTTGGTACGAAAATTATAATATTATTTTGTGTAAGATGTATAAATGAGGAATGAAATTGACTTACAAATGCTATAAAATATTCAATTCCCCTTTAAATAAAGCAATCAGTTTGAAATTTACCGAACAATTTGTGTAAGTTACTAGTTTGGTTCAGTCAAATCTAGCTCGGCGCGATCGATACAGCTGAGCTGGCCTGCCCGGGAAACAGAACAAAGGCTGCATGAATATTTTTTCTAAAATGTATATAGATTTTCGCACTAGTAAAAATAACTTTGTTACTTTTAACGAATACAATTGAATAGTTTCGATAGATCTGCAAATGTAAATACAATTCGATACAAAGTACAAAATATAAATACATATATTATACAACAAAGTGAAATATAGATAGTTGTTACAAAAAATATAATAATAAGTAATACAAAAATAATAAAAATATATTTGAACTCTTTTCAATATATTTTTTTCTTTTTATTATTTATGAAAAATAGAAAATTATAATATTATTTTATTAATATTATGTATTAAGCACTTTCGTAACTTTCTGATTATAAAGTTATAATTTGATAGAAAAATATCGTTATTTAGAAAAAAGGCGAAAATATTTTCATTTGAGAGTCCATATGATATTATGTTGTTTTCAGTATTATAATACATAAATTACTTTTCAAAATAATAACATTAATTATTGAAAAACACTCTCATTCTAATTCATGCAAGCATACAAGCTATATATTCTCATATCTTAAGTTATTCTCATTTTTTTTCTATTGTTGTCGTTGCTCCTAGCGAGAATATATTTCAGGCATTTGATCCTAGAGATTTCCAAAAAATGATAATATACCTACACGTACGATTAGTACGATTAAATTGTTTTATATCAATAAATTTGAAACCTTTATTGTTTATTTGAAGCAGAAAAAAATATTTTTTACATATATATATATATATATATATATATATATATATATATATATATATATATATATATATATATATATATATATATATATATATATATATATATATATATATATATATATATATATATATATATATATATATATATATATATATATATATATATATATATATATATATATATATATATATATATATATATATATATATATATATATATATATATATATATATATATATATATATATATAGATATATATATATATATATATATATATATATATATATATATATATATATATATATATATATATATATATATATATATATATATATATATATATGTATATGTAAACGAGTAATAGATAGTCACAGTGTCAAGAATTTTCGAGAAAATGAAGATAATTAGTAGCAGAGCGAGAATCAAATCGCCCTAATTGTTACTATATTATATCGCACTACGACGAGGCAAATTATACTGGATATCTAATAAATTTGCTATTCCCTTTATACCTAATTTATTTAAATTATACATTTATTAAAATCTCACAAGTTTTACCTGCATATATAACTAAATAATTCATCTTATGTTTTTTATATCAAAATATGTTATATACGTTTTGAATATATTAGAGGAAATATTTTTTTGTTATTTCATAAAATAACATACAAAAGCAGTGTAGCTGAAATATACAAAAAAACTACGATACATCTAAATTATAATCATAACATCGTCATTTCTCGCGTCACGACAGTTCCAGCCCCAGGCAGAGCTGTATCGACCGCTTTATTCGTTCTATGAACTTTGATCTAGAATTCTAGACTTAATTGTATATACAATTTTAACAGATACTAGAGGTAACTTTCGAGGTAAGATAATTTTTTTATCTATGATATGTTATATTTGTACGAGTAGCATACAGCTTTCTTATAAAAAATAAATAAACGCTACTTTGCAACTTTTACATATGGAATCGATTTAAAATAGAGGGACTCCTTGTTGTTATTTTCTTGCTCTAGAAGGAGATCCGCTATTCAACAAACCTTTTTACACTAAGCCTAGTGCTAAAAAAGCTAAAAAAAGCTCGCATCTGACTGTAAGCACAAGTTATTGTTGTTGGTTGTTGATTCTATCCTTATTCGAACAAATATACTTACTATATACATATGTACGCACTTTTTCCCACTTTGATAATACAAAGCATGGTATACAAAAAAAGCGGTTCTAGTCACAAAGCATACGCATTATTTTTCCTTGGTTCTCCTTTTCTATCCCTTAATGAGAAGAAAATGTGAAACTGACAATGACAGAATCGATTATGTGTTATTATATATTTAATAAATTACTAAGTGAATATTTCTACGTCTTACGCAGTTGCATTTTTTTTTATATTGTCCGGATAGGCATATGACTCCACTCCACCTGATGGTAAGTGGAAGTAGAGTCCAAACGCGAAGACGACTAGTACTGACAGCAAGAATGAGTTGCACTAGTCACCCTCGCCATGCCGGCCTGCAAGATGCCTCTTCACGCCTCGTTTGAAGGCACCCAGGTTATAAGAGGAGGGGAACACGTGTGCTGGTAGAGAGTTCCATTTTTTGGCGGTGCGAGAAAGAAAAGAGTTGCCAAATTTCTCTGTGCGCGTTGGGATAGATGTCACAGTTAGGCGGTGCCAATGCGAGCCAGCACGCGTGAATCTATGAAGGAAAGGGGAAACAGGGATTAGAGAGAATAATTCCTCAGAGCACTAGCCGTGATACAGTCGATAGAAAACGCTCAGCGCAGCTATTTCTCGTCGCAAGCGTAAAGGTTCGAGGGTGTTTGTGACCTTTACGTCGCCAATAATGCGGACCGCACGTCGCTGCAACCGATCCAAGGCTTCCATTAAGTACTTAGCGGAGCCATCCCAGAGGTGCGAGCAATATTCAACGCAAGACCGCTCCTGCGTTTTGTATAACAGGAGCAGTTGTTATGGCGTGAAGAAACGTCGTACCTTGTTCAGGATCCCAAGTTTCCGTGAGGCTGTTTTGATAAGAGCCTCGATATAATCCCTTGGATTAAGATCACAGCGAATGTCGATACCCAGTACGGCAATTTGCCTTTGTATCACGAGCGTAGTGCCACAGAGGGATGGAACAAGGGAAAATGGTGACTTTTTCGTTGTGAACGCGCATACCTGCGTTTTCTTGCCATTGAACTCGACAAGATTATCAGAACTCGGAGAGTTTCGGCTCGTCCGGCTACTGCTCGTCCGTGGTAGCCCCCACGCATTGTACTATCATCTGCATAGCAATGTATGTTCCCAAGGGTGAGCATATCATTGATATGCAAAAGAAAGAGTGTGGAGGAAAGTACAGAACCCTGAGGAACCCCAGCATTCACTACATGGAATTTTGAAGCGCAGCCGTCAACTAAAACGCGAAGGCTACGATTGTGTAGGAAGCTGGTAATCCAGGTACAGAGCTGAGCTGACAGATCATATGCCAGAAGCTTAGATAGGAGACTTATGTGCCAGACTCTGTTGAAAGCCTTAGAGATATCGAGGCTGACAGCCAACGACTCTCCACGCTTGTCTATAGCCTCACCCCAGAGGTGTGTTACGTACGCTAGAAGATCACCAGTGGATCGTTTTGGTCGAAACCCGTACTGACGATCATTAACTAGACTGTGATCTTCTAGGTAACGGATCAGTTGCTTGTTTATAATCCGTTCCATTACCTTGCAAAGTACTGAGGTGATAGCTATTGGCCGATAATTTGCCGGGTCAAAGCGGTCCCCTTTTTTTGGGACCGCTTGCACATTAGCTTTCCTCCAGGCCTCCGGCACACATCCCGTAGAAAGCGACATTTGGAACAGGCGCGCTAACACCGGAGACAGGTCCGCCGCACACTTCTTCAGCAGAATAGCTGGTATTCCGTCAGGACCACTAGCTTTTCGTGCGTCAAGTGATTATAGCTCTGCACGCACATCACGCTGTCTGATTTTAATGTCAGGCATTGTGTGGCCACATGAAGGTATTTTTGGTGGCAGCGCACTACAATCATCAATCACAGAATTGAAGGCAAAGAGTTGCGCCAGAAGATCGGCTTTCTCCTGTGGATTGTAGGCTACTGATCCATTCGGGTTCCTGAGCGGTGGCAGCGAAGCGAGCTCGTAGGATGCGAGATAAGGTCATGGCCAATCTGCGCAATGCGTTGGGCATCCGCTCTTATATTACCTTCTTACAGGACTTGGATTGTTTGTTGTAAGTTGCTTTAAGTGAGTCAATATTCGGAGCCCTACTAGCGCAGCCGTTGATCCACGCGCGATATGCCGCCTGCTTAGATGACACAGCATCGGCACATTCACGCGTGAACCATCGGCTACGCATACCCCTACTAATGAGATCCGAGTTAGGAATGTAGTATTCCATCCCAACAAGGATCTCACCAGCAACGGCAGCAGCGCTAGCTGTCGGGTCTTTCCCACTAAAGCAACGTTCTTTCCAAGGGACTGACGCAAAGTAATAACGCATACCGTCCCAGTCTGCCGACCTATAGTGCCAAATGCGACGTTTGCCTGCCTTTTTTGGCAGTAGCTTAGGTAGGCAGTATCTTATGTAGTGTATAAAAACATAAAATTAGCTATCACTAATTGCAGAAAAATTGTTAACTTAACCAAGATTCGAACCTACGAAACATCACAATTACAACAACCCCAACTCCGCTATAATATACAAGCATATTTATTTTGTAAATCGCTCTTGACTGTGATTGATGATGTAGATTTATGTTGAGTATTTTACTTATTTACTTTGAAATTACTTAAACACTTTTTAGATAACATTAAAAAAATATAAAAATAAAGCTTAATAAAAAAGCTCGTTTACGAAATTTGTCTATTTTAAAAATATAATATTATATCAAAATTTAATGATTTTGAATAATCCGTATTTATGACGGAATTATGCTAAACTCTATAATGTATTTATTAACTTATTTAACAGTCACTTAATGGATACCCCATCGCATTGATATTTAATTAACTACTCTAAAGCGTCATATTATCAGTTTGAAATCCATTATTTAATTAGTTATGAATTAGCATGTTAATTACTAAAATTAAAATAACCAAACTAGTTTCAGCTGTCGACTTTATTTATTATTTATTATTTTTAGTTATTTGAATCGTATTTATTCGAGATACAAGCGTAAATTGGGACGTAATTTATTTGAGTGGTGATTTTTTCAATCACATAATCGTTATTAGTATATTGCGAAAGATTTGAAGAGAACTAATATAGAAAACCAATGAATATTGAAATACGAGGTCATTATTAAAAACAAAAACAGGAACTAACCCATTGGAATATTACAGGCGGCTTCATATGTTTTGTAGGCCATGATATAATAATATTTACGACGAGATTTAGAGAACAACAACAAGCAAAAGGCTTATATTATTTATAAATGAATAAATGATTAAATACTATACATAGAAAATTTACATTAAATAGAAATTAAATACAATTGATATATGATGAGATATTGTAAACTATAACTTGAGTATTAATTCGGTCATTTTTAAATTGCATTGCAAATTAAAATTGCATTTAAATTTATAAATTGCAGTATGGGCAGAGGATAATAAGCGTTAACTCTACTTTTGTTAAATTTAAAAAAAAAACGAAAGTAATTTTATTCAGAATTGAACTCACTACCGTCGTGTTGTGATGGTGCGTCAAGATAATGACACAAAATCGCTTACTTATTCTTGCTGTGCTGCTTGTAGATATTTCTTTTTAAACATTTAATCGTACTAAAAACGTGTAGTATTTCTATATAAAATACGAGAGACACTTGAAATTCCGACATTTCGTCGAGATACACTTCAAAAATATTTTTGACTAAATTATTTTTAGGAAAAAAACTTAAAAGTCTTTAAATTTCAAGTTTTTGTCCTAAAAATGATTACGGTATATGTCAAGATTATACAAGTAGCGACCAAGGCCTAGCTTCCGTTCAGCTCTCTCAACTTCAAGTGTACACTCGCAATGGCCCTGAGCATAATTAGAAGACCCTTGTTGATCGAATTTCCGGTTTTATTAATATCATAAAAAATATAAATAAATCAATATTTTCCCGATGATTGCTTGTGTTTTCTTTTCCGCGAAAGAAAACTGTAAGATCTGTCTTGTTGTAGGTGAAATTGGCTTAAAGAGACTTATTTTCTAAGCAAAATATTATTATTTATGTACGTCGTAATTATGTGTGAATGTAAAGAAATCTTCTGGACTTCCAGCATCTGACACACCGCCCCTCCCGCCCCTCATCCCACTGCTTACAATCCATAACAGTCTTCAGTTAACGTAATATTTTTTTTGATCTTTTAACCATCCTTTAGCCATAGGCGTGCTACTGAATTTCCATTGGGGATAGTAAATATGTAACTGAAACCCGAACTGTACCACGATTCGTCTCTTGAATTGGCCCTCTTATAGAAACAATTTTAAAGACGTATTCACATCAAAATTATGAAAAAATCTCTTATATATACATAGTTACAACCATGATTTATTACACATAATATTTATTACGAATTAAGTTCAATTTACCCAGTTTTGTAAGCATGTCGTTAAGTTGCGCACAACACGCTTTATCTCTAATAGGAGAGGAAATTCAATAGTAAAAGGCATTAATTAACACAACATTCATTAAACTTACCTAAAGGTGAAAATTTTCATGAAGCTGTTGTCACTGCTCTCATTAACTGTCGCTATTTCTTTAATTTATAAAATTTAAATAAAAAAGAATTAAAAATACACGTAAATAAAAGTCGTTTACTTTCGATTAAATTTTTGTATGTAGTTTAAAAATCTTTACATTTTTACACTTAAAAAAATAATATTTTATAGTATAATGCATGCTTAGAATAAAAGTATAATATATATAAAACTGTTACACGGATTGATTTTCATTAGATGCCGATCCCTTACTTCTTCTCTTCAGTATATAAAATTCAATTGGCCATAACAATAAACAAGGCAGGCAGCATAACGTCAAAGCATAAAAGGCTGGTACGTAGTCCTGGTAGAGATCCTTTATTAAACCTAAAACAGTTAATAATACTTATATAACCTCTTTCGTACCTAGGAAGTATTGATTTACTTTGAGAAGTCTTTTTTTTTTGTTGGAAAGTTCATTTGCCGTAGGGTATAAGTATATACAGAATGTTGTTGTTCTTACGTCCTCAATATAGCTTAACACACTCTTTATAATCGCGACAAAATTACAAAACGGGTAATATTTTCAATTTTTTTTTCAAATAAAGTAAATAATAAAACGCCATTTTTCAAGTATGACGCAAAAATTAAAAATCATTTATTTATGTAGATATTACAGATACACTTTTGCACCAAAATTTTTTATCTACTACCAATTCGGTTCTTTCAAAAGCATACACTATCCTATCAAAGCAGCAAAGAGGTCTTTTTCTCATTTGATTATTTTTTTGAACGACAGATGACAGATTGGTAACGTTTGGTAGTATTTTCATTCATTTAATAAAAATCATATCAAATGAAAAAATATACTGTGCCTAATCTTTATCCTAATTGATGATTCCTGGCTATTCTTTTGTATACAGTGTCAAATAGTCTTAATATTTATTTGCAAATATAATTACAGAAGAAATTCAATTGTTCAACACAAAAGTTACATAAGCTTTCCATTATAAAGTTGTATTAAAGTAAATCTGTGCACACGGTTATTTCCACATGTCAGTCGGAACGAGTAGGTACGTCTAGAATTGCTCCACTTCACCGTGAATAAACACTTCAATCTTAAAATACATCGCGTAGAGCAATATGCGCTAGAAAATTGAATTTTATGAAAGTATCATATTTTGCTGTTAAGAATTTTTTACCAAAATATTTTGATTATTTCATAATATTATTAAAATTTATTAAAACTTTGCGTCTTTTTCTAATTATATATATATTCTGTATTTTGAATCATTATAATATTCTTTGATGTTTCATACGATCAATATTAAAATATACGGATTCCATACTAATTTTCTATTGCGACACATGCAACATTTTAAATAGGCACTATGCGTGAGAAATAATATTTCCGATATCATAGCGTATTTCGTGTATACGATATATATTTTTTTAACTTCACGTTCTATGCTGTTCATGGCAGGGTAGGCAGAGTGTTAAGACAGTCCGTTACAGACAGTCAAATGGGAATTAAACCCACGAACCGTGGTGCTTACAGTCATATGGTACGCCTTTGCGCCAGGCCAGGAAAATTCATATTGCATCTAATGTATTATAATCTGACGTGACACTCGCTCTAAAAATACAAGTAGACATAACGAGAAAGGATTTTAATTTAAAAACTTTTCCCCAAATATTTGTTTCAGCATTTCATTTTAGTTTTAAGTACTTTCACCGCGAATATGACGTCTATTTTCATAGTAAGGTATTTAAATGTATGACTGTTGCGAGATATACAGTTGTGTGATCAAAATATAAAATAATAAATCATATATTTTTTTGAAAGCTTACTGATATTTATAAAAAATGGAACATTGTAAGATTTAAACCATCCTCTCGCACCTCTCGAAAACTGTTCAAGTACTTATGTAAAAATCCTATCCTTATTGATGAATAACAAATTAAAATATATTTATTCACTAATAAATAAAATATTACATATCTAAGTACTTAAAAATAATAAGACATTGTGTTAATACATACACATACATAGTTATATTACTAGAATTATTTAAAAAACCATATAGATTTTACAATTTCCTGGTCATTTTGAGTCAATCAGATGACGAAATCTAATCCGCGTCTTGCCTAACCGTGTACAACGACCTAGACCGAGGAAAATAAATTACAATATGAATAAGTAAATACGGCATAAATTTTAATAAAATAATAGGCAGCGATCACGGTCGCAGTTACGAAAGCTGTGTTTGCAAAGTTGAGAGGAAAAGTGTGCTAATTAAATTGGCAATTTTAACATTAATCAATATTATTATATTATTACCAATAATATAGGCGTAAGGGTCTGCCTGTAAACGCGACGGTTTGAGGGTTCGAGTCCCACTCGGGGAATATGGGTTTTTCTATTTCCATTTTGTTCGCTCTGGACACTAGGCAAAGCGCGGCGTTGAGTTTCGCTACCAAAACGCAATGCCTCGAAAAAAAAGGCGGAATGCGGCGACGGTCAAAGTAGGGACTAAGCAACGCAGTGTCTTAACACTAGGTTCATATGGTTCCTGCAGTTCCCTTTGCCTACTCTTCTATATGCGGGATAAGGCGTGAAGCGAAGAAAAGAAAGAAAATCAATATTATATGTCATATTACTTAAATTTTGCGCAATAAATAATATTTAAACTATATGTTTGTTTATTACATCAAAAATTAAAAGATATATCTATATCTCTGTGAACGCCTACTTATTATATCTAACACGACAAAAGTAAGAATGTTAGATTTAATAATATTATATACAAGAAAATGAGGACTCGAGTAAGCTAGAGAGTGTGTTCAAACGCGTTAATCTTAGGAACTAACTTAAAGTCTAATACATTGCTTCGACCACTATTGGTCGAATTCCGCTTCTATAAGCGGAGCAATAATGGAAAATGTCAAATAAGTGGGAAGCTTAAGAACTTTCGAGTGCATTATGCACAGCTTTTAGCTGCATAATTCTGACCAAGTGCGATCACAGGTAAAGCTAGTATAGTATAAAATTTAAAAAAACATTAAATTTACCAATTATTGGAGAAAAAAGAACATTTATGACTCCGGCAGCCAGCATGAACAGAGCATATGCGCCTGTAAAGTCTTCATGTACTACGTGATTAGATATCACTAGAGGACTTGATATATGGAGCCATGCACGCAACACTCCTAGCCCACTTGTCACCAGCACCACCCATGTGAACTGACGAACTTGTAGAATAACTGTAAATTTAACGATACATTTATTATAAAAATACAGTAATATAGAAGCAGAAAGAAAGTGGAACAGCAGAGGGAACCTAGTGTTAAGATATTACGTTCCTTAATTTCCGTCTATTTGTGACATTGCGTCTTGTTATAAATTATTACGACGAGAAAAATAATATAATTGCTAACATTTAAAATGTCATCATATATTAAGTATTTAATGGTAAAAATTACCAATTCTGGCCATGAGAGTAAGGAATGTTGCCACATAAAACAGTAATCTGGTGTTGATAGTAAAAAAACTACTTATAAGAGCAAGACCGAAGCGACCTGCTACATCTGCGCCGGCACTCACGGAAATACATGTTGCCACTTCGTTCTGAAAATCAAATATATTTTTTGAGCTTATAGTGGGTTCGATTCTAATTTAGTGTCATTAATGTTTCCACTTCTTTGGTCTGTTCAGACATAGCGTAACGCCGAAAACAAGATTTTCTCTCACTCCTATATATGCCAAATAGTGAATATCAATATTTTTTTCATAACAATCAATTTGCACAGATTTAAATATTTACATAAAAAAAAGATAGATGTATAGCGACACAACATTAACAATGCTAATTTTTATATAAGTAGAAGACAAAGCACGTCATTGATATCACTCTATATCTTCTGTTGTAAATGGCAAAAAGTTTGTACGCAAAAGTTTATAAATTTTTATATATTTATATGCAAAATTTAAATTACCGTATCGTATCCATATTGAAACAATAGCATTGGATGTAAAATGAAGAATATCAGATCGGAAAAGTTGACAAAACTCTGTCCAATGCAAATATTGCAAAATATTGGATCTCTTAAAATTTTCAAATTCAATTGGTCCAAAATCTCGTTTCTGCAAAAATAATATAAATATTTAAGCACACTATCTTTATATGAACATTTAAAATTGCAATTGAATGGTTACCGCAATGTATACACGCGCTTCTTGTTAGAGGTAAATTCTTGCATTCCAATATTTTTCTTATTATCATTTAAGAGGTCAAGAGTCTCTTGCTTGTTAACATCCATATCTACGTTGCAATCTAAAACCAATTTATGAATAAAAATACCAATTTAGAAACACTATAACATATTCAAATGGAATAAAAATACTTGCTGGTCTTTTTTTCATAACAAACTTGTCTTCATTGCCACATTCCAGGAAAAGTGTGCAGCGATATAGCACTTATTATTAACAAAGAGGCTCGAAATCCATAGAGGGCTAAAATATTTTTTAGGAGCTGGGGGTACCATATCAAAATGCATCCTTGTACCGCTTTTATCATACTCATAGCTTGCGTTCTCTTTTTCTTGAAATAATGATTAAGTGTGGAATAACACACTGGGACCATGATACCAAAACCAACTCCTTGGAATAAACCAAATGTCAGAGCCAATAGATTTGTATTGGATATAAATACCGTTGAAAACGATCCTACACACATTAGTGAAGCTCCTAAAAATCCTCCTAGTCTTAAAGAGCACCTTTTAGATATTGTACTGAGAATTAAACCTGAAAATAACAATATTTAACTTTAACAAGTTACATAAGATTTTATAATCTTATGTAATCTTAATCTACGATTAAGGAACTTTTGAAATAGTTGATACAAAAAACTTTATTAGCACGCTGTTAATATGCCCATAAAATATTTTACGTTATTTGATTTATGATTACTGCTTAGATACTTGGCATTGAAATGTTTAATATTTTGGTTTAATTTTTTTTATGAATTATTAATGGGACTTTAAAACCATTAGTTATATAACTTCCACTTCAAAATTGTAATATTATTAAGATACAAAATTTAGAGATAAACAAACAAGGATCTAAAAATGGCATTTAAAACACTAATGCAATCGTTTACAACTTTTTTGTACTAAATATTATAATTACTTTAACTTATTTTATTTATTGCACATAAAAAGAAATATCATTTAGAAGCAGAAGCTATCTCTTCCAGTCAATCTGTCCAAATAGAGAATAGTTTTACATTAATTCATGAGTAATAAACAATTCAATGAGATTTTTCCAAACTAACACCTTACCATACCACATATATTTTTATAACCAACATACAAATAATATTCACTAATGTAAACTAAAACTAGACAAAAGAAAAATTTGTTACTTAATATTTAATTATAATACAGACCTCCTAAAGCTAACATCACAGCAAAGACACCGTGTGCAGTGGTTAACGATTTGGCACTGGAATTTGTATCCACGATGAAATCTTTGTATATCAAACCAAAAGAATTAACATGACCTATGCCTGCAACCTGAAAGAAATTGTAACTTCATTTAAACGGTGAACGTTACTAAAAACTTTGAGTAATTTTATATCTAAGTACGTACTGCCAGTACGTACTAAAAAATATTTAAACAATTTATTTATTAAAACATGCACCATGACGTCATTCAATTTGATTTTGCACTATGAAGTCATTTGTTTGAACAATTTTTTTATGAAAGAAAGCAAAAATTACTTTTAGTTAAAAACATTAGTGAACATTGATGAAGTCTACAGATACTATACTATACTATATTAGGGGTATTGAGATGTAACAGTATACATGCTACGAGCTAATGTTGCCAGATATCATACCAGTTAATAATAAAAATTCAAAATATTTGTTTAAAATACCAATTTGATTTTACATTTATTATGTAGAAAAACTTAAGTAGTAGGTTATTAGTGATTCACATATATTTTATTGATTTCATCGTGTATTCTTTAATTTATTTAGCTTTATAAATGTATGTATTTAAATACAATTTGCAGTAATTTAGTAATTTGTGATAAAATTAATAAAACAAGAAGATATTAGCCCGCAACTTTGTCTACGTGGGAAATGAAATTGATATAACTTTTTTATTCATGAACTGAATAAATTAAAACAATTTCACACACACACACACTTCTTTCGCCTCGTCTACTTTCATTAACCTCTTCATAAATGCTCTCCAGGGAGTCCTCATGCTTTTTACGTGACCATATTCGAGTACCTTCCATACTGTGTTTTCGAACCGAGTTCTCCCTGTTTTACCTCTCTTACCACTCACTTTTGTGTCGTACGTCTTCTTTATCATTTTGTCGTCACTCATTCTTTCGACGTGTCCAAACCACCTGAGCATGTTCTTCTTCATTCTCACTATAATATCCTTGCTGTTATCTACCATCCTGTGTATCTCTCCGTTGCAGATTTGATTAGCTAAGCTGACTCCGCATATCCTTCGAAGAGATCGTATCTCAACAGGATTCATCTTTCTTTCATTCTTCTTCTTAATACCCACGTTTCACTGCCATATACAGCGTCGAAACACGCAGCGAAGGTACCGTTCTTTCTGTTACCGGCAGCAACTTCGTGTCTAACATCTCTACTTAATATACTTCGTTAAATGAAGCTTACCATATTACAATGGTAATAACTGCAGGTGCAATGCAATCTCAGCAGCCTAGTTGCTGAGATTGCATACAAGCGCACAGACGAACTGACAAACTTTTAAAACTATTGTTTTGGGTTTCATTACATTTATAAACGCCCCCAATAATCTTTTTATTATATTTATAATAAAATGATCGTGACGCAGTGTAGTATCATCATTGTTTACTTGTACTCATTGGAAGGAATTAGTTTAAATTCCGAGCAAGACGATGTTTGCTCGACAAGTGACGTAGAAGAAAGAGTTTTAGCGCTACTTGAATTAAAAAAAATAATGATTAAAATAAATAATAATATTTTAAAGGTACCTATTTATTATTGTGTAAACAACTTTTATTATATTAATACAAATTTAATTATTGTATATATGTACACACACAATGTTAAAATAACAAAAGATGCACATCACATCACAACGGAGATAATGTAATCAGTATCCATGCTATTATCATTTAATTAAATGTTTTCATTTCACGATATTTTCTTTTGTGTTCATGTTATTTTTTAACATTCCTTTGTTATTCAACTATTACTATTCAAATTACATCTATGATTACAATAAACGTAAAAATAGTTAACAATAAAGACAATTATATGTAGTTATATATGCTTACTTTATGAAATTCAGATATCTTCTGTATTTAAAAACACAACATATAATTGTACATAACATATATGTGTTTTTCCAAAACAAAACTACTCAAGAAGTATTTCAAATGATAATTCATTAATCGTACAACAATAGGGTACTTACAAATGTTACAATGGTGCCGAAGCAAACAACATATCCCCAATTGTCTGTGGCTTTGATATTTTTACTTTTATTTAAACTTGCCCGATCCATTTCAAATAGGTCAAAAGTTCCGCCGTGTTCCACAGCTACAAACAGACTAAAGTACCGGAATTATTAGATAAAGGACTTGTATATTATATATAGTGCAAGAAGAGTATAGAATGAACTCAATGTGCGATATAAATTCGTAGTTCATTGGTGTTTGCGATGTGACTGATATAGTCATATGTGTACCAACAGTAATCTTTTGTTTATCGTAATCTATTTATACTAGCTCCCTTCCTGGTGCTAGTCGGTGACATCTTTTATTTGAATGTATCTTTATACCGTGAGTTTTCCCCTCATTCATGTCGTATGACAGAAATAAACCTATTATTCACTTCTTATAATTCATCCTTATTAACTACAAACTCAACTGAATATTCTGTGTCTACAATGTTATTTATTATATATCAAGCCTGCGTCTTGTTTTCTTAATACTAAGTCGCATTTTAAATACATATATACCACGTATAATGTAAGATGTACTAATCTTTACAGATTCAACATATATAATAATTTATATGACGCTCTCTCGTGATTCTTTACAAATGGTAAAATAATGTTATGAAGATTTCACGTTTAATATTACTTTTTCATACTTATTAAAAAAAACATTTGCTCATAGGATCGTTCAGTGTAGTTGTGATTTTCAACTTAACTTAAAGGAACGGATTATATTTATTTCATCGCCTTTGATTACTTAATATGCATATATTGTCATATCCCTTTAGAAATCCGAGAATGGAGTACTTGATGAAACACCTTCCTTAGGTGTTTCTACGTACTCTGCAATATACAGGACAAAATTTCAAGCTACCAAATATTGCTTAGTCATATAAATATATATTTTTTTATATATCAATATTGATATATAAAAAATATATATATTTTTTATTAAACTTGAGTACCTTCATTTACTAATATGCTCAGGATTTAGCGAAAAGTGGAAAGAATACTATATTGACACTAAGTTCTCTCCTGGGACCAAGTGTGCTATAGGCGGGATATAACAAAGAAAAGTAAAAATAAAAAATAAACATCGCAATATGTACTCACGTATTAAAGGTTCCGTAGCAAGTTCTTGAAATATAGATTTATGAGAAGTACAACTTGTTTTTATATGAAATGAAATACAAATATTCTTTGTAATATTTTTTTGACTTATAAACTTTGGGTGAAAGTACACTATAGATTTTGATTATGAAACGAATTTCATACAGGCGGTAAAAACTTTTTCACCAACTGTTTCACTGCCATATAACAGCATCAGGACAATAGTTACTCGTATATTGTGTACAGCAGTGTAGTTAATTGCTGTAGAACGTGTTGCTACATTGGCGTTTTGCCGTCGCAACAAAACAGCTAACGCACCGTTCATTCATTATCAATTTTGTAACTTTCTTCTTTACTCAACATACTTTAAAAAGTATACTACTATTAATAAGTCGTTCTAATAGGTATCCATTCAATTAAATTTTGTATTCGATCCTTTCCATTTTTTGAAATATCATATCATTTCTACTTGTATTCAGGCTTAGAACTTTATTTTATAGCCATCTTTTTTTTCCTCCTTGGAGACAGCTTTCCAAATACAAATAGAATGACCACTCCTTATCTCAGTGCGAATGCGCCAATCTCTCCTATACAACGATGGAACCCCTCGTTGTAGCAACAACTAGATACATATACGTTCATAATTTTCTTTCTAACCCGCTGCTAGTCCATATCTATTCATATATTTTTCTCTACCGTCCGCTTCCACGTGCACATGTGAATCTGTCTGTGTTCAAACATAATTTTTACCATAAGCAAATTATTTTCATTGAAAACTACCCAAAATGAGCTTGAGCCACATTCACTCTTCTGTCACCATACTGACCTAAGATACTCCTGTAAACAATTCGTGCGATACTCACCTTTCTATTTAAGTAACCACACTATAATTTTTTCGTTTTCTCATACACTAACTAGATCATCCTTGACGTACTTCCAAAACCTCTTAAGCTAGCTTGGGCTGATGATACCAGTGCATAGCCCATTTAACAAGAACATTTCAAGAGAAAGAAGAGAGAAGAATACAAGAATATGTGAATTATGTAAATAGCTTTACTGTGTAATAAGTAATACCAATTAGCGTGTAATTCAACTAGAACACCAGATATATAAAACACAACAAAAGTTCAAGAAGAGATTTCTGCTGCTATATTGAAAAATAAAACTGAAAAAAAGTGATTTCTTATCACATTATACAGAATACGGAAACAACAAAAAGAAATATGGAAAATTACATTCCATTTTCCTTTATTTTTATATCTTCTACCAATAAAAAGAATTATATGATTGTAGATAAACAAAGTTATAATAACAATTTACGTCATTTTATTGCTTCTATAAATATGACGTACCATAAGAAAACTTATAAAAAATGGTCTCATAAACAATCATATGCAATTATAAACTCACATGTCTTGTCATTGTCTTGTTCCCCCGTGTAGCTATGAACCCACCACGATGACCTCAAAAAATAACAAGTCAATCAAATTATACGTAATTAGTGATTCATTATATATTATTTGTATTTAATATTTTTTCATTAATAATTTTAGTATAAAAACTTATATTTATAAAATATTTTTCTTTCTATATAATATTCAAAAGAAGTATTTAACGTTGTTGTATATAGTTCAATTAGATTATATTATGTTAATCGTATAATCCATATGATATTGTATAACACAGATATTGCTTAATAAATATTAATAACAATGTCTTGTAACTATGCAGTGATAAATTATGGTACTCCTATAAAACATATGGCGTGAATTTGTATATTCTTCATTTTGTTTACAGGAAAATTGCGATATCATATGTATGTAGAATAATAAAATTGATAAGATAAATATGTAAGAAACTCAAGTAAAATATTTGATTATTTCATTTAGATAACAATTCTACACCGAACGAAGAATGAGATAGAGAAATTAAAAAGGGAAAATTCTGTTAGGAAGTCAGCATTCAGCTCCTTCAAGAAAACTGGTTCAAAATGTCTTACCAATAATGTTTAGTCCCTGCTTTCTCCGTCCCCGCTTTCCGCCTTTTTCGAGGCATTGCGAGTTGAGTGGTGAAGCTCAACGCCGCGCTTTGCTTAGTTTCCAGAGCGAAGAAAATGCAACTATAAAATCCATCTTCCCCAAGTGGAAATCGAACCCTCAAACCAAAGACAAAGAATATATATATATATATATATATATATATATATATATATATATATATATATATATATATATATATATATATATATATATATATATATATATATATATATATATATATATATATATATATATATTATATATATATATATATATATATATATATATATATATATATATATATATATATACCGTCCGTCGTGTGGACCGTCGTGGGCGCAGAGGCGCAACGTCTGCCTGTAACGCGACGGTTACTGGGTTCGATCCCCAGTCGGAGAAGATGGATTTTTCTATTTCCATTTTCTTCGCTCTGGCATCTAAGGCAAAGCGCGGCGTTGAGTTCCGCCACTCAACACGCAATGCCTCGAAAACGGCGGAAAGTGGGGACGGAGTAAGCAGGGACTAAGTAACGGAGTGTCTTAACACTAGGTTCTTATGGTTCCTGCAGTTCCCTCTGCCTACCCTGCCATGTGCGGGATAAAGCGTGAAGCTAAAAAAAAAAAAAAAAAAAAAAAAAAAATATATATATATATATATATATATATATATATATATATATATATATATATATATATATATATATATATATATATATATATATATATATATATATATATATATATATATATATATATATATATATATATATATATATATATATATATATATATATATATATATATATATATATATAATATAGTTAAATATACACACAGTATATTTGTTCAGTGTTTACTGTTATCACGTCGCGGAACCTTCGTTTTGACTAGATGGGTTAATTAAATGTCAAGCACAATTTGTAATCTTTGAATTTAAATCTGCGTCATAAGTGTAATAAATTAATTAAAAATTAATCGCGAATCAATCGTTTAATCACGAATTTGTGACAATAGGGACCATGTCTAAATATATTGATTTTAAAGACTATTTTTTTAAATGTAATCAAGTTTGACATTGGGCTTAACAACGCAAGAAGTCATTTTTAATTTACATAACGATCTCAGGTCCATTTTAGCTGTCTGAGCTTAACCGAGCGTTGGCATATTCAATATGCACAATTAAACAGCTTATGCTTAAAGAATATAAAAGTGTAAAGTAATAAACTGAAGTATAATAATCAGTTTGTATTAATAACATAAATTATCTAAATTTTTATTGTATTTTTGAAAATCATAATTTTCAAGGAGAACAACCTTCTCTTTTTAGTTAGTTCTTAGATTAAATAAACAAAAAGCTGGAAATTAATTTTAAATACGAACGTGTTAACTTTTAAATATTAATAAAGGCTTGTCTGTTGTTTATTTGCTTATTTCGGAGCCTGCAGTTGTTGCAGTTCGAATGTAATGTAATTTTTTTATTATGGTTAGTTATTTATTAAATGAACCTGAAGCCTTAATTATTATTATTTCTTTATTTGTATATGAAAATACTATACACATAAGTGACAAAATAATTGGAAACACAAAAGGCGATATGTGGCTATTAAATTTCCAGATAACCTTTAAGGAGAAAAGAAACACTTAAGAGCAATTTCACCAGTTATAGTTTCAGATAAGAAGCTGGTAGTTAAGCTGTCTTCCAGACAAAGGCTTATAGTTTAAACAGGTCTATATCTGCTAGATATTTGTATCTGATGCTTGTGAAACCAACATTTGTTGTTCATCTGCCAGACACGTAACAGATTGAATATCTGGAACTTTATTAGCAAGTGGTGAAATCGGCCCTTAGACACTTGTGGATAAAATTCCAGATAGCAAATATGAACATTAAGAATGATTAACAACGTGCTCAGGTGGTTTGGGCACGTCGAAAGAATGAGTGACGAAAGAATGGTAAAAAAGATATATGAAGGAAAAGTGAGTGGTAAGAGAGGTAAGGGGAGACCTCTGTTGACTTTCGAAAACACAGTATCGAAGATACTGGAGGAAGGTCACTTAAAAAGCATGAGGACTCCCCGGAGAGCATGCATGAAGAGGTTAATGACAGTGGACGAGGCGAAAGAGGTTTGCAGGGACCGCAGCGTTTGGCGCTCCGTTCTCTCTGACTACACCGCTAGGGATAGAGCGTGAAGATATGTATGTAAATATTGTCCTTATGTTCCTTATCTTGCAGATAAGCAACAAATCTTGGTTCCATCAGTCTCCTATGGAAATATTTAACTTTTCTATAGTATCTGCCGATTCAAGTAGTGACAGTGACGTTATCTGACAAAAAAATTTTTTAAGTGGTGGTAACGAATATGTTTTTATTTTTATTCAAACATTACTTTACATTTTGAGCGGACTTTTGACTTTAGTCTTTGTAAGAATTTGTAAAAATAAAAATGAAATAAGTACTAAGAAAAATTTAAAACAATGTTGCGTTAAAAGGCAAAGTTTAAAAACAGAGTATTGGCGATCTAACAAAAATTAGCAACAGACGCAAAACATTATGTCAAAATAAGTGACACTTGCGTTTTATTTCTTTATTAGCATTTGGAATTTATGTAAGAAATTATACGAATACTGCTATTTTCGTTCTTCAATAATAAATTTATACTTGAAAATATCAAAAAAAAGTGACGTGGGTTATTTTCAATAAAACGCATAGTATTAATGAAGTTACAAAAACTATTTCCAAAATTTATGTATTGTTTTATAAGTTACGTTACTCTCACAATTTTGCGTTAAACATATGCTGGTGGGGTATAGGGTGGGGCTCTTGGATAGTGGTCAATACTCGCGGCGCCATGACCAAGTACTAGAAATCATACGTGAAGTCGTTTGTCTTCCTGTTGTAAAAGCACAGAGAAATCTAACAACTAGCATACGCTCAATAGAGTTTGTGAAAGAAGGTTCTTATAAAAAACCTACACAAAAGCCTTTCTCCATATTAGATTCAGCTCCTGATCGGACACTTGTGATGGACACGTATGAAAAACAATATAGAATCCCTGAGGATATTTTTGTTTCGTCATTCAACGCTACGTTCGTCCCAAGCGCTACTCGGAGCTCCTCTTCCTGCAACACGATGAGCCCGGCACCCGCACGGTGAATCCATGGAACGCTAAGTTGTTTCTTCTCATAAATATTGTAATATAAGAAAAATCTAAATCATTTTTTTCGAAATCAGGAACACTTTTTAACCAATGTTAAATTACAGTAATCGGCAAATGAAAATCATGTGGCAAGGATCATATTACGAAGTATCCCACTATTACGAAGTTGCAAGTAATTTATTAGTTTTATATGAAAACTGGTTGGTCTGACATGAGTCCAAGCGCGTAAAAATTTCAAATTATTACAAATATTTTAATACTTAATAGCTTACTATCAATCATTAAAAGTTAATATATATTTAAATTTTATTTTAATTAAAAAATAACTTTAATTTTCTGTAGTTATGATAAATATGCTTTTCGCTAAGGATGTGTCACTTTGTCGTCGCACTTGCGAATTCACCAAACATTGTTTTAATTTGGATTCAATAGGATAATTAAAGGATTACGTAATATATATTCGAAGTCTTTAAACTAACCAACTAGATACTTTGCAAATGAATTACAAATACATAAAAATAAATGTTATATAATTCTACACACGGTATAAAAAATACAACTATTTTAGTGCAACAACTTTTATTGTCATTTACATCTCGAAGAGATCATTTTAAAAATCTTAACAATATCTTTTCATATAAAAATCATTTTAAATGTCATAAATTGATATGATTATTTAATAACATAAAATGATGAATACAATGCTTCAAAATGGCACATTTGCTTACATTTTTTACCGTTCGTTACCCGACATTCTACACAGTCGTGTTCTAAATTCATTTAAATTATGGAGCTAGCTTTAGTTATATTAAACACAAAATAAAACTAAAAGTATATATTACAACACGATACTAGTCTTATATATTAACAATCTGAACACATATTTTGATCTAAATCGAGTAGTAACCATATAGTAATCAAGAGCATCAATTGCTTTTAACATTATGCTAAATTGATACTCATGATGTGACAGGCGTTTTATTCTTAAATATCTACATTATATAAAATAGATTTGATGACAATGGTAATGTTATGTATACAACGTTGTTTATATAAAAAACGTATCTATGTAAGCTATATGTTTATGTGCATATAGACATATGGCGTATTTAGTGGTACCCACAAGAAATGAATTCTTCCCCTAAATTGGAATTAAACCGCCACCCGTTATAGTTACAGTTTGTTGTCGCCCCTGCGCCATGACGAGCCACTACATGAAAATTGGTAAATATGACGAAAATAAAAATATTTTGTTTCCGCATAATCGACTATCTATTATGGACATATAATGTATGTTCATGTAAATTATGATATACTTTCGTTAATATAATTACAATTTCTTATAACTTATGTTTTATGACAAATAAACAAATCTCAATCTTTATTTCGATTTACACGATATAGTTTTGTACTGTTAATATAGCAAAATCCTTATTAATAATAAATATTGATTAACCTTCATTTTGTGTGTTGTAAAATGATAATATTCAATATTTCTTTGGACGCCACAATGTTTCTTTTTTAATTGTTAAAAATATTTTCGTAAGTCCTCTAAGACTAATAATAGCCTGTTTAGTAAATCACTACTTGTAATATCAGTTACATCACGTTTGAGCACTGTCCTTTCTTCGTTTGACAAACATTATAATGGCTTCCGCGGTCCACGGGACCACACAGCACAGGTTGCACACGGCCAGCATAACGAATGCAACGATGTAGCTTCCCGTGTAGTCTCGTAAGAAACCTGTTAAAAAATTACAAGATAAGTCTACTTTTTTATATAGCTTATAGCTTCACGCTTTATCCCGCACATCGCAGGGTAAGCAAAGGGAACTGCAAGGACCGTAGGAACCTAGTATTAAGACACTTTGTTGCTTCGTCTTCTCCGCCTATTTCGAGGTATTGCGTGTTGAGTTTACGCCGAGCGGGACTTTACGCCGCGCTTTGCCTAGTTGCCAGAGTGAAGAAAATGGAAATAAGTCTACCCAATACGCAATATCACGATATTGCATTTTTTGCTAGAGCGAGTGCAAATTGAAAATAATATAGTCATTACGATCAGACACTACACTACCGTACTGTTTTAAAATAATCTAGAAATAGCATAAAATATATATGGTTGAAACACATATAGCGTTGTTGACTTCCATAACTATAAACACTTGTCTCAAATTCTAGTAGAAAGGAGAAAAAAAGGAAGAAAAAGGAGAATGGAGTATTTTTACTATGGGTGCCTTTCCTGGTATACTTTAAGTGACAAAACAAATTTATAAAATAAATATATAAAAACAACAAAATTTTTATTCAATTTTTTCTGATCTCTCTGAAAAAATTAGATGATATAATTTTAATTTGAATGACTAAATATAAAACTATATAACATCATTCTGTATAAAATGGAGAACATATTCTAATTATATAATATATATATATTATATATATATATATATATATATATATATATATATATATATATATATATATATATATATATATATATATCTATATATATATATATATATATATATATATATATATATATATATATATATATATATATATATTCAACAAGTTATTAAGTGAAATATTTGGGTAGTTTGAAATACCGCTCTCACTTTTAGTGAGCAAGAAAATGTATCCGCGCTCTTTAAAATTAATCGAGAAGTTGGTCTAAAGTCTTATAACTTTCTCTACGCGGCTCTCAACAAAGTTTTACTCAAATAATGCTCTACATTTATAAAACTTTTATCATAATTTTGATAAGTGTACGGCTTCTGTCTTATTTAGGTACAGCTTTTGCCGGCAAATTTTGTTTCGTTAAGTATTCCTAAATTACTTTCACTAGATATTCTTCTACATAAGATATCAGTATAAGAAACAAAAAAAATATATGGTTATAAGATTAACAGCAGATCACTGAGGATCATTAAAAGCTATAAAATGGTTTTTTTGCCAAGATTAATTCAAGCATTTTTAATTTGAAGCTACTACTTATATAAATTATTAGCTAAAAAGAAAATAAAGTTATCTAATTATATTTTTACTTACCAATCATTGGCCCAACACTCAAACTGATAGCCCCAGCTAAGAGCATGTACAGTCCATAAGCTGGAGGATATCGCTCGATGGGTACGTGATCAGCCATAACTATGGGCTGAGCTATGTGGACTAACGATCGCAAAGCTCCAAGAATCCCCGTTAGGATGAGCAACGGCAGGTAAGTCGTAAATTGAGAGAACACTGAAAATTAGAAAAAACGTTAGGATTTTTCTTCCTTTACGAATTTGAATTTTTTTTATCTTCTTTGATAGCAATTTATATGCTAATTTCCCTCATCTGCAGCCTTAGAATTTTGCTTACTGACTAGTTTGCATTATCTCACTATAGCCGTTAGATGCCTTTTAGTGATTGCAAATTAGCTATTAATATATGCAGTCTGATATTGATTTTGAGGCAACATAGTTACAATGATCATGTCAATAAAACATAATTAAAATTTAAAAGAAATGTGGAAAAGAAACAGGCGGAAAGCGGGGACGGAGAATGCAGGGACTAAGCAACGGAATATCTTAACACTAAGTTCATATGGTTCCTACAGTTCCCTTTATCTACGCTGCTATATGCGGGACAAAGCGTGAAGCTAAAAAATATATGTATCGCTGCTTTGTACCTAATTTAAAAAAATGTTCGTTATTTTGTATATAATTTGACTACATTTAATCCGAAAACTTAAATACTTAGAACCGAGAAATTCGAGACAAGGAAAATTTAGCTTTTGTTAGCGACAAGCCTGTTTTTCCCTATTTAAGCCTTTTAACTTCCAATTTCAGTATATGATTTCGCTGTAAGTAATTGTTTTCACGAAGTAGCTTCCATTCAAACAAATTTACAACTTTAATCCATTTTGTTATCTCAAGTGTGGAAATGCTTCAAATTATAATGTCCATAATTATAATAGACGCAAAATAAAATATAAAATGGTTTTCCTTTCTTTTAATAGTATATTAAGGGATAATATTCTAAGCAAACACGCCATTTATAATAAACCGATAAGACTGAGATGGCAATAAGACAAAGTGAAAATAACTGAAATGAATTGAAGAAACACAATTGGAACACTGGATATTATCTGCATATTCTGCTATGTGCGGGATAATATATATAAAAAAACAAACTCACCTATTCTAAATAAGGCAGCAAATAAAGCTCCTGCGTAAAACATATATCTGCTATTCATTCTGAAGAATTGCCCTAAAAACCCAAGTAGTAATCGAGCTGACATATCAGTTGCCCCTCCAGTGGCTATTATGTTAGCAATTTCAGTCTGAAACAAAGAAATATCATTTGCTTATGTTTATATACTTGTATATTTTATTTTTTATATTAATAAATGTATGTCATACTAAAAACGAGATAAATGCAATATACTAGTTGATTGATACAATATACAGTTAATTGTAAACACGACAGTTGTAAGTCTGATACCAAAAATATATAAGATAATACAAAATATGGAGCTTGATTCTACATTTTAGCACGTAATGCTTTTTCTTTTTGGAGAAAAGGTGGAAAACGGAATATTTTGGCATTGTGTATCTGCTTATCCTTTTTTATGCGGGACATTCTAAAATGCACAACTTTATGGGTAGCAGTATTGATTGCAGATTGGTTTACAACTAAAACTGACTCTTAGTCTTGTCTTGTATATATATATATATATATATATATATATATATATATATATATATATATATATATATATATATATATATATATATATATATATATATATATATATATATATATATATATATATATATATATATATATATATATATATATATATATATATATATATATATATATGTGTATATATATATATATATATATATATATATTATATATATATTATATATATATATATATATATATATATATATATATATATATATATATTTATATATATATATATATATATATATATATATATATATATATATATATATATATATATATATATATATATATATATATATATATATATATATATATATATATATATATATATATTATAATATATATATATATATATATATATATATATATATATATATATATAATATATATATATATATGTATGTATGTATATGTGTGTGTGTGTATAAGTTATACTACCTATGTGCAAGCAAGTAACTTATTACCTTAATTGGCCTTTAATTAACAACGTACCATCGTATTCTAAATAAAGGTTAAATTAAAAATATTAACGTAAACAAAATACATAGTTAAAGCGGAGCTGTAAGCTCGCTAAAGGTCTACTTTATTATTAAAAGGTCGTGGCAAGGTCAGCTCTTCATTAAACAGTTAGAACAAAACGAGGCGCCTTTAAATTTTGATAGTGCGCGTTAATGCTGCCCTTCTACATCGGTTTTATAATTTTTATGCATATATGTGGATATTACATGGCTACAACATACATATGTATGTATGTTCCTCTGAACAAGTTTAGAAACAGTAACATAGTAACATCGAATATGTTACTCATTATGAAAAATGGTTTTGTATAGTTTTGCTTAACATAATACTATTTATCTATTTTATGTTTATTTTTAAACTGTTTATATGCTAGTTTAGGATTATACTTCAAGAAATCATATAAATTAAACGCGCTTCTTGGAAACCGTGCAAGTCAAAACCCGCTGCTCAAAATTCTATAGTTTATTTTATCATGATATTAAAAATGAAAAAATACAAAATGTGACCGTAAATAATATAATTTATAGATTAATTTAAAATATCCAAAATAAGTAAAGACATACTGAGTCAAGAAGGACGTTTGTTATGTGACATTGTTATTTAAAACAATATTTCATCAGCTTATCACGAGATTGCATGCAATCCAGTGAAATTACATGAATATTTAGTAGATCTATTTAACTAATAAATGGTATTAATTCTTTTCAAGAAGCCTAATTGCTGTGCAAAGTAACTTTATGTAGATGTTTAAAATACTAAATGTATTATTTTCTTGTTTCTTTTCTCTATGTATGTGTATGTAAGATGTGTAATAGGTGAATAATATCAAAAAACGCGCGCATAGCATTCTCTAGTGTGTGATTTTTTTTATTTTGACAGTAAGCAAAGAGAACAGGACTTGTCAGTTTAAGAACGCTAATTTTGTTCTTTATTACACAATGCCTAATTTGAATGCATTTTAGTAATATTTTGATAGATATCTACTTCTAAAGAGTAACACAAAAAAATATTTTGAAAGATAAAGATATTGGACGTAGCGTAGCAATTCTAATCTGACGCATAAATTTAATCTATGTTAATTAGCTTAAATGTGTCAGTTAAAAATGTGTTTGTTTTTTTTTTAAAAAATCCATTTGATTATGTTGTATGACTAGTTTTTGTACCATTGATTTTATGATAAACAGTAAAAAATTATGATAATCTTAAAGCATCCTTTCAACTTTATAATAATTGTTACGAAATTTTAAATTAGACTTTAACGCAATGCTTAACTATAAAGATATCGTAGATCATAAAAAGAGAGTTACTTACAGTTACCACAGTGACTAATTAAGCTGATACGTAGTTATATTTCTATATAGAGCTTTTAAGCTTACTTTATCCACCATCACAGGCCTAAGAAAATTAAAAAAAAATAAGTTTTCATCCCGATAAAAGAGACAGATAGAGGTTTCTACTGTTAAATATTATTTCTGCACCATTGTCGATACATTGCGCAACGTTACTGGCTGAACTCAACATTGGACTTTATATTTTTACCAAATCCTTCCTCCCTACACTAAGAATCGATACCGCAAGTGTTCACATTTATATTCTGACGCTGCATATTATCTATTTTAAATTTTATCTGTGGCTCCGCCCTCTTAGTTGAACAATAATAAAATAAGCATTGTAAGGATAATATTTCAAATCAGTAGTTTTTGAAGTTATAGAATTAATTTAAAGAAAGTCTTTTTTTTTTATTTTGGTGATAATGTTAAACATAAATTAGACGATATATTATTCTTTCTATTTTGCGTAATATAAAATACGTATATTGATAAGAGATTCAAATTCTCAATTGTTTTTTGTATAAATCAATTACAAATACCTACTGTTTTTATTTATAAATCAAGTGTAGCAATTGCGTAATAATATAATCTATATACCTATACAAAACGTAGCCATTACTAAGTCACTGACTGATAGACAACGTACAGCTAAAACTACTCAGGCTCCTGAACTGTGGTATGTCAGTCCTTAGAGATTTTAATGGAGCAATAAAGAGAAAATTTTCTGCATCAGATTCCTGCGGGAATGGGTAAAACTACACTTTTTCAGAAATATATATATATATATATATATATATATATATATATATATATATATATATATATATATATATATATATATATATAATATATATTATATATATATATATATATATATATATATATATATATATATATATATATATATATATATATATATATATATATATATATATATATATACACGATGAACCAAACAAACTCGTCAACTCTATACTATTATATAAATAAATAAGTTACTAAGTATAGGTTAAACTTATTACAAGCCCAAGTGTAAAATGTTATAAAATATTCCAGCTTCTAGTTGCGAGGTCGTCAATCTTATAGTCTGGCGATGTGTAACAGACGCACCCGTCTGAAGCGTGGAGCACACACGTGACTCTGCACGTGACTAACATAACTGGTTGATGGTAGACAGAGTGATAAAAAAAACTATAGATTTACATAATTTTGATAAACTGAACAAAATTCCATGGAATCTGGAGCTTAAAGCTATAAGACTTAGAGCTTACTTCTTGTGTTCAACTTTAACAAAGAACAACCTTTCTATATTAAGTAATAATATTCTAAAACCTTGAACCTTAATTATCTAAATTATAACATTATTTATTGTATTTAAACTACGTATTTCAATAACTTTCTCAAAATAAACACAATATACTCGTACATAAACATGTAATAAAATGAAATCAGAGGTCATAATTATTATAATAATGTTCTTGTTCTATATTTATGAGTTTTCTCACATGGAATTTATCTCTCTATAGTAATTGTAATTTTAAGAATGATATTAAAACACACCGCGTAATTCTTTTACAAACATACTTTATACTATATAATTAGGTTGTAGATTAAGAAATTCAAGCAGTTAATCTTTTAAGTTGTGGGAAGATTTAACTTATTTAAATAACATGTGAAATCTTAATATAGACAATAGTAAATTTATGAGAAAGACTTAGCAGAATATATAAGTACTTAATTATAACTACCCTAATTGAAAGTTACCATTTAACCTTCTGAATTCTTAATTTTAAGTACGTAACTTAATTTTAATATTATTCTGGCTAGTCTAATGTCATCGACAGTTAAGCTTGTAATTTTGATAACTGGTCTAACCACAAGGTTACGGTTAAACTCATTAGGTAGGCTACCTGCCATCGTTAAGTGGTGACAGGGGTACATTCGTCCTACATTTATTTGTCTTTGGGTACATTCCGGTAAAAAATATTGATATATTTTTATTATATTCCTATTTCATACGTGGAAATTTTATTATAAATTTATGGACCTAATAATTATTTTCTAAAAAGGTTATCTACTTATTATTGTATCTATTTTTAAATATTTATGCATGCTCTATTTCAAGTTTTTCGGTACGACTATCAAAAGAATAAAAAAAATATTCTAAATAAATACCATTCCAAAATGGCAGATGTTTCTATTCTATTTCTACGTCACATACATAGTTTAATTTTTATACGAATTTAAAATGTCGTCCGACAAGTATTTAATAATGTTACGCAACACTGCTCTAACTCAATTTATTTTATATTGAGATAATTACAATAAATTCCTTTAAGATAATACTTTATAAAAAAGAACAATTTGATATCTATATATTAAAATTTAAATTACTGGTATTGCATAATATTTAACAATAAATTTAACGGTCAGTAGATCCGATCACAAGGTTATTAACTCGACGGTTTAAAGCGCTTCGTGCGTGATTTCGGAGGTGTAATTTAAGGTCTGTTCCTGTTTTGTCAAGTAACAAGTAAAATATATATAAAAAAATAATATATAAAACTTTATATGTTCGTATTAACGTACGTATGTTGGAATTTTCGTTACATTTTTAACTTACACATACATATATGTGGCCGATATGAATAATCCTTTGTTTCTTAAAATGAACATTTTTATATGTGACTTTTTAAGTCACATTTATTTTATATGGTAATATTTTATGAAATAAATAATAAATTTAACGTCACTTACCTTACTAAGGTTATTTTTATCTAAATATAATGGCTCCAAAGTGAAAAATGTCAAATCAGCAAAAAAGGTCAGCGCCATCCCAAATATAATATTATCGTAGACCAAATCTTTTAACAGTGTTAAATCCAAAAACTCGGCGACTGTTTGCCTACAACCAAAATATTTTATTACATTTTTTTCCGGGCTTTTGAGGCTTGTAGTTAAAGATTCAATGTAAAATTATACTATCACTTCCTAATGAATATATTGGTAATTCTAAGTCAACTCAGAATTTTTAACATATTTTATTAGCACAGTGCCTTTTTATAAAGGTAAACAGGATTATGTTAGGATCGGTCCTTACTGAAAAGAATTACTTTTTTTACCGTATAATATTTATTACATTAAATAATTTTCTTCGCTAAAAAGGTAAAGCGCAGAATTAGATATTGGTTCTGCCACTACACACGCAATATCTATATTTTCTGTATTATAATTGTGTTATTTCTAAAAAAATATTCGTATATCAATCAGCATCCACTTACCATTTCCCTTCTTTATTTTTCACTATCGGCATTGGTTCCACGGCAATACTGCCAAAGTTGCCCAAACTCGAAACAGAGGCCGCTTTATACAAGTTTTCTATGTAAACGTTATCACTAGAATTAAAATTACTATCTGTTTTAGTATCACTAGGTATTAGGACTACAGGGATACTTAGCCTCCTCGAATCTGTTAATTTTGGTATAAATAATAACCCTGAGTCCTTTTGACTATCTATATTTTTAGAATACAAATTCTGTACGGATTTTGTGTCTTGTTTTGCGATGTTTGATTTCATGAAATCGAACTTGTTCTGATCATCTTCAGATGCTGGTGTTGGTGGGATTACTGAAACAATATAATTTTAATATATTAAATATAAATATATTAAGTTTCTAGGATTTTGTAGTAAAAAAACTAATGGCAAAAAATAATAATAAAAAGATATACTTACAAACTATTTTCTCGCATGATTTTATCCTTTTCACCATGTGCCACTGTACAGGGTGCAACACAATAGCACCAAATATACTATGTGCTGATATCGCACAAAGAATTGCTAAGGTCCCTCGGAAACCGTATTCTATTATAGTATATTTTATAAACAATGGATATATCATTGTTATTAAACCAATCGAGGCTTTACATAGACTTAAATAAAGTACTTTTTTCTTAGTAAAGTAGCTGTTGAAACTGGTATAAGATACAGGAATGAGTAATCCCATTCCCAAACCTTGCAGAAATCCATTGGTTATAATAAGTTGCGTCGTGGTGGTAACGAAAATCGCTAGAAATGATGCCAACGTGTATATGAAGGCTCCAATTAGTCCAACTTGCCGTAATGAGAGCTTCTTCAGAACAATGTTGGATGAGAAGCCTAAAACAAAGATATATTACTTAATCTGTTACTGAATAGATTATATATTCAGAGATATTTTTCAAAGTTGGTGAGTTATATAAACCTATATATAACAGGTGTATTAATTTATGTAACTTGTATAAACATTTATTCTATTAATCTTGTTATATAACTCATACACGCACATGTATATATATATATTATAGATATATATATATATATATATATATATATATATATATATATATATATATATATTATATATAATATATATATATATATATATATATATATATATATATATATATATATATAGATATATATATATATATATATATATATATATATATATATATATATATATATATATATATATATATATATGTATATATATATATAGATATATATATATGTGTGTGTGTGTGTGTGGTGTGTTGTGACTATGATTTCTAGATGCATACATTATCCCTGACATACAGGGTATAGATATAACTTGTTAAGTGACAGAGCCGGTTTCACCACTTGCTGATAAAGAAAGGTTTTTGTCTGGTAAAAAAATTATACATCTCACATAGAAATATCTAGCAGAGTGATACTTTCTTTAACGATCGTCTTTATTGGAAAGATAGCATTAACTGCTAGCGCTCCCTATATAACACTTTATTCGTAATCGTTGAAATTATCGATGAGTGTTATAACCTTCTGTTATTTCTTTCCGTCCGAATTAGAGACACTGTGTTGAGTGACACTACACTAGTTATTGTTTCAAGAGAAGAATGAAAGTAAGGGATCGCAATTACAGCCTACTCGTTTACTGCCGGTCGTTGTCCCATTATGCCACGTTGGCTTTAGTCGTCAATAATATATTTTTTTATAAATATGATCCGGTTATGATAACTGAGTTATTTCTTGTGCGTCATATTTTCAAAATGCTATTTACATAATACGAATTTTATCAAATAAAATTTTATTTCATAGTATTTTACATACTTGATAATTCTAAAATTTATTAGCATAAATGCATATAATTTACACGAGGTGCTTTCGAATAGCACTTCTTCATAGTTATTAGGAATAAAAAATAAAGTTGTCTTTTTCTAACTTATTTTGCATGTAATAAAATTGGTTTATAGTGAATTTTTCGTTAACTATTTGTTGTTATTTCCTATAGGAGCCGTTGGGTACCGTGTTATAAGGGCACTTCGCCACTGTAGCATACCATCATTTACTGCGGCTTCTCCCGCGTGGTCAATTTTATTCGATCGATTCGATCGCAAGTACAATGGGCTATATTGAAACTATAATATGGTGCAAGACAGCCTTCTTCTATAAATAGATTGACGCTAAAATAATTCAAATTTAAACCAGTATTTCTGTGATAAGAGCATTCATCTAAAAAGCTCTCAGCTTTAAAATATACAAGACTACTAGTAAGCATTCTTTTTTTTTTTTTTTTTTTTTTTTTAGCTTCACGCTTTATCCCGCACAAGGCAGGGTAGGCAGAGGGAACTGCAGGGACCGTGGGAACCTAGTGTGAAGACACTCCGTTGCTCAGTCCCTGCTTTCTCCGTCCCCGCTTTCCGCCGTTTTCGAGGCATTGCGTGTTGAGTGGCGGAACTCAACGCCGCGCTTTGCCTAGTTTACCAGAGCGAAGAAAATGGAAATAGAAAAATCCATCTTCTCCGACTGGGGATCGAACCCAGTAACCGTCGCGTTACAGGCAGACGTTGCGCCTCTGCGCCACGACGGTCCTAAGCATTAGTAAGCATTCGGTGGAGAAATATTTTCATTATAATCTTAATGTTATATAACGATGTTACATATATTCGTTTTACAAAAACAAAGGACCGTCGTGGCGCAGAGGCGCAAAGTCTGCCTGTAACACGACGGTTTCTGGGTTCGTCCTCCAGTTGGAGAACATGAATTTTTCTATTTCCATTTTCTTCGCTCTGGAAACTAGGCAAAGCGCGGTGTTGAGTTCCGCTAGTCAACACGTAATTATTCGACAAAAAAAGGCGGAAAGCGGGGACGGAGAAAGCAGAGATTAACAACAGAGTGTCTTAACACTAGGTTCCAATGGTTCCTGCTGTTGCCTCTGCCTACCCTGCCATGTGCGGGGATAAAGTATGAACTATAAATAAGGAAATAATATTGATAAAGCTTTCAATACACAGCAAAATCTTATGTTTTATCTCAAGATGTTTTTTCTTTATAAATTTTACTATGCTTTAAGAAAACTGTGTATATGTATTAAAATCCCTGAATACAAATATTTAAAAAAATATAATTTAGTTATTCAATATCAGATAAGTAGACTTACGTGCTAAAGACTTGTCCACTGTATAGTGAAATTAACAAAACGTTTTAAGCACACAAATCTCTTAAAGATATTTTTTAAATTGCGATTATGTAATCTAAAATTGCCTTGAATTTTAAAGCCAATTTTGTATAAAACATGTTTTTCCTAATAAACATTTGCGTTTCTCGAGACATACTTGAATATGATGATATTGAACATCACTAGCAAAATCAGTTTCTTTTAATTTTTTCTATATCTTAGAAAAAGAGGGTAATCTTCGAGGATAAAGCAATTTAAGGTCTGTTCCTGGTAACCTTGCAAGGTAAGTATTGGAAGGGTGCTACGCATATACATATATTGGTCTGAAGTAATTTATGTCATATTTTCTATATATATATATAATATATATATATATATATATATATAATATATATATATATATATATATATATAATATATATATATATATATATAGATATATATATCTATATATATATATATATATATATTATATATATATATATATATATATATATATATATATATTATATATATATATATATATATATATATATATATATATATATATATATATATATAAACAAAATATACAATACTCATGAAAGCAAGTATCATGTCAATAAGTCGAGTCCTAGACATAATATATGTAGTTAACTAAATAATATTTCAGATAATAACATACACATAAGCAACACTTAAACGCTTTGACTTTATTTCTGTAAAGTATATAACGAGTACATATAATTGCATAATTAGCTATCCTTACGTTATTATCTGGCTCCATGTTTCCATGGTAACTGGAAAACAAGTGCAAGGCTCGTTTAAATTGAATTTATATAATCGATATACAAGGTAGCTTTTATTTTATTTTACTTTAAAAAATCTAGTACAAAAATATATGTAGGTAAATGTATTTAAATCAGTAACATATAGTTCATACTGTATATGAAATACAGAATTCATTCCTAGAGATCCTAACCTAAGTCCTCTAGGAATGAATTCTTGGTATTTTATTTTAAGTCGCAAAATTCACCGTCGTACCTTGTCCTTTATTAAAACGAAGAAAAAAGTTATTAACTCCCTCAAATCAAGATGGAACCCGGAAATATTTAGACGGACATTACGTCATTTCATTAACTATAATTAATCTCCTTGATTAAATAAAAGGTTTTGACCGGTTAGAGCAGATAAAATAAAAGTTTTTTTTTTAAATATATTGTTATTATTATTATTATTGAAGAAAAGAAGTTTGCAGTCTCAGTCAAAATTTATTTGCAATGTAGATAATATATAATTAATATTACTATCGTAAATATATTTTTGTTAATTGTTTAATTATTAAGTTAATCGTAACTTAACTACAGCTATGTTTAAGGGTGTTTTTACTAATTTTCAACTATATGTTATTCTTAGGTTTAGGTTTAGAGACATTTATTCTTAAAAAAGACATAAACATATCACTTACTTGAGAACATAACAGATTCGTTATTCAGAAACTTAAATAGTAATTTGACTCATTATTTCTTAACTTGTAGTCTCTTGTCACAAAATAAATAGTGAATTAAACTAAATTACACATGGTATATTCTGTATGTGTTTAAGTTAAATATCGTTTTACATTTAAAATAAAAGGTAATTATTGAAACATTTGTGTTGCAACTTTGCAGATTACGTTAACATATCGAGGTCATAAATTGAAATTT
>JAZFAU010000658.1:0-64323 GCA_037178615.1 Dione vanillae | reverse complement strand
AAACGTGTGATCTGTTTGTAAATATCTCACCGCCCTTCGGTAGCCCCCCTTTCACCCTAAAGGTTGATGAACAATCCGTGAATCACTAAATTCTCGCCAGAAAGCTTCGTATTATCCCGGAAGTTGTTCGTCAACCTTTCATCTCTTTTACCCTCAGTTATTTCACGCTTCATTTTATCTAATGCTTTCGTTTGATTCTTTTGCAGCTTATACTCTATCTTTGTAATTTCTCTCATACTTTTATTCTTACTCGAGGCTTTATAATTCTGCCATGCCTTCTTCTTTCTTTCTACAGCATCTTTCACTTCATTATCCCACCATTCGTCACGCTTTTTACTAAGGCCTCTTTTCCTTGTACCACATACCTCTGTCGCAGCTTCCACCATGCAGTTCCTAAGGTTCTACCAGCATACTTCGACACTTTCATTTCCTATTTCACTACTGTCTAGCTTTTTGGAAACCCTTTCTATATATTCCTCTCTGATCGGTGGATCTTGAAGCTTCCAGCTTCTTGGCGATCATTCGATTCCTAGTATGCACACCTAGTGCGGTTACGCCATCCTACGAACAAACCCCTAAATCTAGCAATTACTAGATAGTGGTCCGTTCCCAAGTCGGCACCCCTAAACACACGTGTGTCCATCACTTGTTTTCGAATCCGCTGATCCACTAGGAATAAGTCAATCATACTTTTCTCTCCCATGCGCTCCCACGTATACATGTGAATTTGTTTTGTGGTCAAACATCGTGTTTGCCACAAACAAATTCATTTCCTTGCAAAGTTCCAAAATGAGCTTTCCAGCCTCATTCACTCTTCTGTCACCATATTGACCTAACACACCTTCGTAACCACTTCGCGCGGTTCCGAGCCATTCATTCAAGTCTCCACATAGTATTAACTTTTCATTTTCTCGTACACTGCTTACAACATCCCTGACACTCCCAAAACCCCTCAAGTTCGCTCAATGAAGCTGAGGATACCGGCGCATATGCCACCAACAAGAATATTCTTGTAATCCCCAGCTTGAAGCGAACCCAAAGCAGTCTAGGGTTGATCGCCTCGTACTCTACCATTGCACTAATCAACCGAGAGGGACATAACACACCTACACCTTGACACCCTCGTTCGCTCTCTGGAACGCCAGCCCAGAGAGCGACGCGGCTACCTGGCAAATCGGTTGCATCATTGTCCTTTCGCTTGGTCTCAGTCACACAAATAACATCCAAATCTCGTTATTCCCATCACATTTAATAGTTCATTCATTTCTGCGGCCCATCCCTCCTCTTACATTTCACGCAACTATTTGTAGCTCCGTCTCCACTTCCCGCCGTTCCGGCATATCGTGCTGGGTGGCGGTCCCCAACGCCGTATTCTTCACTACTTTTCACACTAGCAGGGACGCACTGGTGGGCGTCGCCTCGGGGGGACGCCCTTGTATTGCGTTCCCGTATGGTGCTTGTGGCTGATGGACTGTTGCAGCCCTAGTTACACGTTAACACTATGTAACTTGAACTTGTTATTATTTTTACACAAAATGAGTATATACCCGGATTATTTTTAAATTTTACAAGTTATAATTGTTTTTATGTAATCTAAAAGAATCTATTTATTTAACTGGAGATATGTACACTCCAATATCTGTTAAACACTAAGCTGCGTTTCAAAATAAAATTCAAAATAAACTACCTACAATAATAGATTAAAACCATAAAAACAACGTAATTATAAGAAAGAATAGAAAAAACATTACAACTCTTTCTTCTCTACAAAACTATATTACGATTCAAATTTTTTTATATATTTATAAAATAAATATATAAAATAAACATATGTAGATAACATTTAAAACCATTACCGAAACAAACCTAAATAGATATTAAATAAATTATTTCCTTAAACACTAAACTACTCCATAAAATAAGGAAAACTAACACCGAAAACAAGTTTAAATGAAACAAACTAATCAAATTAAAAGTTTCAGGAGTAAAGAAGTTGACTTTCTAATATTTCCCCGCAACTACAAGTGACCTACCTTAAAGTTGAAGCTTTATACGTACATGTATAATATATTTTGTTTCAAAGCTGTATTTTAAATTAAAGATATTTTGCGAATTTTTATTTTCTTGTGCAGGGTAGATTATTAAAAGCTTGACTTTTAAAAAACAAATATTTTTTCGATATTCTATGTGGAATAATTATATATTGTTAAATATATTTTATTGTATATGAATAAAATATATATAAACATCGTCTAACTAAATAAAGCTAAGTGTGCTTAAATAACAGCTTATATTATTTTCTTTAAATTTTGCTCAGCTTAATGAAAACTTAGCGAATTCTTATATATGTAAATTTATTCCATTTCGGATTTCCATTTCCATTGTAAAAGTTTAGTGTGGATGCTTTATTCATTAAATTTCACATAGTTACTTATATATTAATAATTTTGGGCACTTATTTAAATGTAACTATAATAAATACATAATTTGGATATATTTTTAGTGTTATATCTATAAAGCCAATGATATAATAATTCAAGGTTTTTAAACAAGAAGTATCAAAAAAATATATTTTGCGATGGAGATTGCAAGAGACATTGACATAGCGGAACTTAACGCCGCGCTTTGATTTTATTTTTACAGACAAGAAACAAACAGCGTATACAGTCATAAGTGCGCTGCGATGACCATAATAAATCTTAATGCTAAAATCCAACAAAAATTAAAGTAAGCCTTTAAATTTTTACGTATTTTATTATTTATTTCATTAGCCTTTCGGCTACCCATTTTTTTACTTTATTTTATGTAACATAATAAAAAACATACATCCATTCTAAAGACTTATAAAATACTGCCTTTATTTGGACCCATATAATATAATTTAGGAAGATAGAAAGTAGTAATACTTAAGAAAAAATCCATTGCTATCTACGAAATTTATCACAGCTATTTCGTTCGCATTACCGGTGGCACCTTATAAAAATAAGTTATATGTACCTTCAATAGGAAAAAGTTCTTCTCAATGTGAATAGGAATCATTTTGTCCGTTTAGAGGAAATGGGCTGCTTTTTACTGAAGTGATATCATTTGAAGGTCATTTATGTTCATTTAGGTCTCATTATTAGTGATATTTATAATATTTATATTTTTAAATTTATTCTTGAGAGTAATTTAAGTGATTATTTCATATGTATTTAGAAAGTGTTACATAATTTATGACATAGTTTTATATAAATTTATAAACGTATTTATAGTGACATAAAATTTAAAATTTTATGTTTTCTTTAAGCATTTTCTCTCTCCTTAGTGTGGATAAATTAAAAAAATTATAAAAATATTTAATATTGTCCTTACTGTGGAAATTAAAAAATTGTTATGAAACCAATATGAAAAAATATTTAATGCATTTTATAAATTTATCAAATAAAGTTTTAGTATCGTTTGGTACATTGCATTATGGGCACTAATTTATAGGTTCATTGAAATTAAGTAAGAACTTTACTTAAAATTATTATTTTTATTTAATAACTGTAACAAATAAAAATTAAAAGAATTTTTTATGACCTTTAAACTATTATTTTATATAGCTATTAGTTGTCCCTATTCAAATAAAAATAACAAATTCCCTTGCAAACATAGTATACTACCAGCACACAATAGAAATAATTTATAGAGCTTTTTCTTAGAACCCTTTTTAAAAGACGCTCATAAATCTTATCAGCGGTCACCCCGCAACACTTGTAAAACAGAAGGTAAAAATCTTGATTTAGTTAAAAAGCACATAATAAGGATATTTTATTGCTCAACATTTTCGTCTACAAATAACAACTTAATATTTAAATTACTTTTTAAACTGTCTCGTCAAAAAGGACAAAGAGCTTAATCTTTTCTACTTAATAATTTACAAAATTGATAATAGCTATGTAAATTTTGAAGAGATATAAAACGTAAATATAATATTTAATATCTTACATCTAAATTATGCAAAAATAATTGAATATATTATTAAAGAATTATAATAGTACTTTGAGAAGTATCGTTCTTAGAAGAGCTCGCGGACCGACCACGGTTCATGCCAATTTCAGGAACTTAAATTTATGGGTGTGTGCGCTTATTATTATTATTATTATAAAAATTATTTTTATTATAGATATTTAAAACTTTATCACACTATAATAATGTAGAAAATACAAAAAAAATAAGCATAGAAAAATTGTGCTTTGAATCGGCAATGTCACCGCAGGTGATCTCTTCCAGGCAATCCTTAAAAAATAAAGCTTTATACGACAATACAATACGTAATAATACATACATATTAATACATTGTTAATAATTGTACATAATAAGGATTATTTATATACATAAATTAGGAACATAAATTGATGTGAACATATACAAAAATACAATAAATTAAATGTTGCAGAGATCGATAGAAGATTTTAAATATGTTATTACCTCTCGAATTTCTCATGGCAGACTGCAGCTTTAACTGGGAAAGAATCCCCTATAGCTCTGGGAACTACTCATCGGCAATTCTAATGTTATCGCTACGGACCTAAGACTGTCAGAATGATAGGAGTCAAGAAAACTAAACTTTATTTTGAACATATCGAGAGAGTAAGGATAGAAAGGGACACTGTCTAGTAAGGTGAGGACATGGAAATAACGACAGTGCCCTACAAGCTATCTAAGCTTTGTTCTATATTCAGAAGTCTGGTTAATTTTTTAATAAAATGTGAATCGAATAACCATGGCATGCAATCCGTATAATCTAGGAGAGACAGGAGAGAAGATTATGGGAGAAAGAAATTTCAGTTTGGATAGCAGAAGTTGTTTCCCTTTTCTCAGTCAGTTCAACAGAGTCTAAAAAATCTGCTCACTTCTAAAGTTTGGGGAGATCTTGAATAGGTTTTGATCATATCTTAGAGATAGAAGTTGGGAAATCATTATAGACTAAAGTTATCGACACTAAGGTTATTATAATATTTATTTACATTTTAATATTGTCTACAATCATGTAGGGACGGACTGAGGCACGCCAACACCTAAAGAACATTTTTATTTAGTCATAGAGATGGCTTGAAGCTTCCTCGAGTATTTGATTTCTTTTGGATTGCATCTATAGCTTCATCTTTTTATGAGGAAATTTATATTTTAACAATAATAAAATGTATACGTGTATGTACGCCACAGAATTTCCGTTCCGGTACCTCTATTTTTACTTTAGATGAAACATTTCATTTCTTTTAGAGCACTAGGGCCGTTCTGCCTATCATGCGATGTACAGAGTATAAAACAGTCTGATTGTCACGACGGTAAGCAAGTTGAAGCATCAATCAACGGTCAATGTATCGAAATTGGAGAATAAAGTTCAAATTAAATATTTTTTCATGCAATAAATTTTATATTTTTTTTAAAAAATATATCTTATCATGAAAGGATCACTTCATTAGACTAAATGACGTTGGCCAAAAATGGAAATGGAAACATATATTCTTGTGACTACCTGTTTAATTATTTAGTATAACTATTATATATTTAAAGACATAGTTGATTACGGAAGTAAACATAAAGTGAAATAATATTATGAAAAATTATCTGGTGTCGTAGAAAGGACGCGTGAATTAATATTCAAACTTTTTGAAAGCAAAGTTTCAAATGGATACAACGGTGCCTTCAGTTTGACACTTCACTAATTAGAAATGTCGGTTTTATCAACGAATATAATTATTATTTCATAATTAAAATCATGTATTCGTTTTAATTGTATAATTTAAAATTTAAACTAAATATTATTTATAATTACTGGATTTTTATAGTATAATAAATAATTTTAAGTAAAAAGGTAATCTAAAAGTATAAGCACGATATTATTAACAAAAGTAATGGAAAGGTCTTTAACGATACTAAAAAAATAACTCTAAAAATAATATCTTAACTGTACAAGTGCGACAGAACGCGATAGATTTGAAATCATTACTGCCTTCTTTGAGAGGAATTTCATTTTTTGAGCTATAAATATGATATTATATGAACACAAAAACTGTTATAATTTGTTTCTGTAAATATCTTCTTTTATGTTGAATTTAGGATATTGAATATACTATCTTAAACCGAAAAAATATACTTACAAATGTTCATTTTTATATTCTCTTCAGTTATCTCTCCCAGTTATTCTTATATCACTTGGAGAGAAGCGTATTATACGTTCTCACTTTAGCTTTCTATATTTTAGCAAATATAGAAATATATTAATGGAAAATACATAACAAATATTATTCAGGATGTAGGCGTTTCTCTTTACACAACAATCTAAATATAGGCTGAAATTGGCTCCTAACCGTTGATTTCTACCCCCGCTTTGTGGTTGAGTACACAGTGTTAATAATCAAGGATAATCAAGGAAATTGTAATGTACAAGTTCAAACTTCTTAAGCAGCTGTTGCAAGTTTTTCAAGAGCGAAATATGTGAAGTAGCAATATATTAATATATGTAGATGAACACTTTATTACTTTATTATTAACGCTTACGAGTTACTTAATTTATCATAAAATCTCTTACCAAACGTCGATATCTACTGGACTTTTGGGCCTTTTTGTAAATTTAACCCTTTTTAATATTCAATAAGGACGTGAGAAAGGTTTTAAACGTGACCGGTGCGATGATGTTCCTTTCAATAATTACCTACTAAAACATCAGGGCTTTTGTTAACTAATTAATTACGAATAAGGTTGGTTATAATTTAACTAATTGTAATATTTTAATAAATTATTTAGATTGATTAAGACATTAAAAAAAATAGGTGCTTTTAATTAATTTTCACTAAAAGCTGACTTCATCGGTTTGACTATAAGAACAAGATATATACATATTAATTTACAAATCAAAACCGCGTCTTTCATACACAAAGGTGAAATCGTCATAGAACTCGTGCCTATGAAGTGGGAATTCTATTTATATTTTCCCTCGTTACAGGCATACAAAGTCTCCTCTGATTTTCCTCAGAGCGACTCAATTTCCATTTATAAAACAAATTGCTACAGTAACATTCACGGTATATTTTCTGTTAATAATGGCTTACAATTTGTGCTAACTATTTTTTTTCTATTATATAAAGTTGTCATTGATAAGGACGAAATACTTTTTTATCAAATAAGAAATATAAAAGATTTTTTTATTTATTAAAAACATATTAGTTACAAAGCATATTTAAATGTAGACATTTAAATTAAACTTGTAATGTAAAAGGAAATGTAACTTGTAATTGTGAGACCAGTTCGTGAGAAGCATGCTATTTCTCACAGGTCATTAAAAATATTGTAATAAACAGCAAATTAACCAAGTAAAAAATATAGGGAAAGAATATAACCGAGTAAATAAAATGTTAACTGTATTAAACAAAACATTGCTTTTATAAAGAAATAAGAGCGGCTACAATTTTTTAAGCACCTCATCTTGGACTTACTATCGCGCTCAAGCCTCATTATCGCGCTAATGAATTCTACCAAGAGACTAAAAGAGATAAAACTCTTTACTTCAGATATTTTATTTATTTTTGTGTATACAAGTTAGTTAAATATAGTTCAAAATGTATATATGAAATTTAATTGCGTTTTTATTAAGTAGTAGTTATTTTAGTCTATAATGCTACCGAGATTAATTTACTTGTAAATCTAAAAAATTGATTACGTCAAAAATATATGATATATGTCACCGCGATTATTTATTTTAATTATTTAACATCGATTCGTTAGAAATAAGACTATGATTTTTAAATTATTTAATTTATGTTCACATTTTATGTAATTCTTTTGGATTTTTCAAGTAAAGAGTCACTCGGGAATGGATATTTCCACTTCCATTTCATTTTCACTTCCTTCGTTGTAGCAATTAGGCCCAGCGTGGCATTAAATAGGTTTCCAATGTTCCTGGGTTCCCTCTACCTACCCTGCGGAAGCGGGATAAAGTGTGAAGCTAAAAAAAAAAGTAAAATCTGTTTTTCTAAGTATGAGTATGTGTTCTTTTTATTTAGAGTCAATTCCCGTCACTCAATATATGATTATATTAATAACAAAGTGATTGTTATCAAATTTGTTTTAACAAATTTATTCATTTTTTATATTGATGAAGGACAAGGCAAACGAGCGGTCGGGTCACCTAATGTAAGTGATCACCGACGCCCACGGCCCTGTGTAAAAACAGAGGTGTTACAAGAGCGTTGCCGGCCTTTAAGGTGGACGTAGACGCGCTTTTTGAAGGTACCCATGTCGTATGGATCAGGAAACACTGCCGCAGGTAGGCTATTCCACATTAGCGTGGTGTGTGGAAAAAAATTCCTACGGAACCACACAGTAGAAGAGTTCCACGTGTCCAGATGATCGTGCCAACTGCTCAAATAGATAGATAAATAAAAATCTTTATTGCACATAAAAAATTGACAAATACTAAGAACATGAACAAGGGATAAGAGAAAACCATAGCATGCAAAGGTGGTCTTATCACTAATAGTGATCTCTTACAGATAACCTCAGGAGTAAAAAGCTATTGATCGTAATATATGAAGCGCATAGAAAGATATATATATATATATATATATATATATATATATATATATATATATATATATATATATATATATATATATATATATATATATATATATATATATATATATATATATATATATATATATATATATATATATATATATATATATATATATATATATATATATATATATATATATATATATATATATATATATCTATATATATAAAAATGAATTGCTGTTCGTTAGTCTCGCTAAAACTCGAGAACGGCTGAACGGATTTATCTTATCTTGGTCTTGAATTATTCGTGGAGGTCTAGGGAAGGTTTAAAAGGTGAGAAAAATTCGAATAATTGCCGGGAAAATCCTCAAAACAGCATTTTTCTATTTCCCATACAAACGTTTTCTAAATAAAATAGAGAGTCAATTTGTACCTTATTACCGCTGCATAAAGTTCAAATTCGCGTGCGCGTTGAAGGATCAAATATCGCGTTCTGGAACTCAACAGAAGAAAATTGCATAGTGTCAAAATACATTTGAAAATAGATTTGACAACCAACTAATATGTCAATTCATCCTGTCGCATTTCAGAGCATGGAAAAAAGTATTACGATATTATATCTATCTTTGTGGATACGTGCGCGAGAACTTTCTTTACTTTGGTGATCCTTTGTGATAGTGACATTCCAAGTAATGTGCTTTTTTTGTGGTAGTGACACTTTATTGCTAAATAAGCGGTAAATTTTTTCACTTTGATTAATTACAATTTACGATGCCGAGGAGAAGACGACCTGACTTAGGTCGTCGTAGTCAATCAAATGTGCGAAGAGCTATCTCACGTGCTAACCGCACTGATGACCAGAGACAGACAGATCAAGAAAATAGTCGTATTGCTATGTCAGAATTGCGTTCTTTAGTGAGTGACAATGTAGGAGATAGGCTTAGAATGCAACGAGTTCGTGCACATCAAACACATCAACAGCAAGCTAGACAGAATGAAATTGAGCGAATCCGCAGACGCAGAGCTCCTGTGATTCTTGAACGAGCTGCATTCCACTATGATCCGGCAATTGATTATTGTGCCGACAAATCGGTAACAATTGGGGAAATGAAAACAATTTGTAAATATTGTAAGGCGTTAAAATACACTGGTGAATCTACTGGATTATGTTGTGCTGAAGGCAAAGTAAAATTGCCACAACTGGTCCCACCACCAGATCCTTTACGCTCTTTAGTTTCTGGGATTGGAAATGATTCTAAACATACTCTTGGTGACCAACATTCAGAAATATAACAACTGTTTCCGATGACATCATTTGGTGCGACACATGTTATACAAGACAATTGGTATGCCCATTTCCAGGTATTATATAGAATATTTTTTTTACTATTATTCAAGTTTGTACTAAAATATATAGATGCGAAAATAATTCATGGAACCCTTTTAAACATTACAGATCAAGGAAATTATCATTTACTGGGACTCTGTTTACCCACTACCCTGATGCAGATCATCAATGTATGTTTACAAGTTTATTTTATGGGCAATTCAGATGCGAAATTAAGAATCGTTGTGCTCAACAATCCCACAGTGATAGAACCCAGGTCCACAATTTACCAATGTTTTTCTCATCAGAATACATTTAGCAAACATGTCAAAATAGCCTTGGATCGGATGCCATCTGATAGCCATATATTATTATTCGAGCTGACAAAACACCTGCCGTGAACACACAAGGGGTTATTCCCGACCATTGATGAAGTGGCTGTTGTCAGTGTGGGAAAAATTACAATCTAGAGATATTTTCTTCATCGTCGGAATAGTGATTTAAAAACGTGTATCTGAAACACCAGGAGTTTGATGCACTACAATCCTTTGATCTTCTGGCAGGGTAAGATTTATCCATTTTAATATCAAAGGTAAATCAAGTACAGTAAAATGAAATTGAACAGATTAATAACATTTTTAAATTCAATTCATCTAAGTAACAATGTAACTTATAATTTTTGATTGTGCGTGCGGAAACCAACAAAAAGTTAGTTCTATGCTTTCTATTCATACAGACTTCTGATCCGTCAAGGTGAGTAAATCCTATTTTGATGTGTCAACGACTTTTTCATCAGTTGCAGTTGACATGTATGTCAAAATTTAGACTGAACGATTGACATACATCCTTTTGAACAACGACTGCTACGGTCAGAGGAATACATCCATCTCCGCGATGCTATATGCTGATGGCAATGTGATAATTAGGAGAATGACAATTTTGCCAGCTACTTATATAGTAAGGCCCACGCCACATGCATGAATATGCTCAGGATCTATGTCTATGTTAGGCCTTATGGCCGCCCAGACGTATTTGTTACATTCACTGTACCCCAAAATGGTCCGAAACGAAGAATTACTACATAGCCAACATCAGTTGATATACACTTACATACTGCCACAGAGTTTTAAACAAAATTAAAATCTCTCAGGAGTTCTTAATAAGTCATTGCTGTAGGCCGAGTCCGTTGTTGATGTACCTGTAGAATGGCAAAAAGCGTGGATGCCCACATTCGCACATTTTAGGTCTGGTTAGTGGACAAAAAGGCCGATGAGATTTGTTTTCCATTATTTCAGCTGAAAATACCAGATGAAAGTTTGACCCACAATTGGCATGCAGTAGTTACCAAACAACATGATACTGGACCTTGCGGACATTTCAACTACAATTCACCCGTATGGTCGACGGTAGGTGTTTCCAAGCGATAACCCAAGAGACCTGCTTGCTGAAACCATCAACGTAACTGATGGATAACCCATTGTATCGTCGTCGATCAGTTGCGGACAGTGGGCGATCGGTAGTTTGTGAAGTAAGAGGACAAAATGTTGATGTAGATAATCGTTGGATTGTTCCATATATACCGCCAATATTGTCCAAAGCCTTTTGAGACTACATCAATGTGGCATATTGTAGTCTGTGAAGGTCGATAAGACCTATGTTAAATATGTTACTAAGGTGTGATATGCTTTCTTCGTTGTAACCATGCCAAATGATGAACTATCACAGTACCCAGATGGGTCGCTTATGTAAGTAGCAACGAAGCTTTTGGCGTATCTTTTCATTTGCGATCCATGAAAGACACCCTACAGTAGTCCATTTGGGCAGTCCATTTAGAAATGTCAACAGAGTTTATTTTAATGAATCTAACGCGCATGACATTGCGGCACTCCACCGTCACAACATTACAGTTTCTTCACAGTCTGTCAAGCTGATGATTTTTGCTCGCCCTTTGGCTGTATGCTTGACATTCCACGCTATTACACTGGAACGCATCATCGAAATCATTTCAGCGTCGAAAACAAGGAACACCAGTTGAAAGGACATCCAAATGTAGTGCTTCAGATGCTCTGGGTCGCATCTACACAGTACCTCCAAAAAACGATTAATGTTTATTATTTGCGATGTTGTTGTGATGTTTTCCGTGGTCCGACATCAGTCCAACACTGAGAACAGTTAATGGAAGCTGTGTGCGACTTACCGTGAGGCATGTCAACTATTACATTTACTTGAGAACGAGTCGCATGGGATGATACACTCAAGGTTCCGTATATCTTCAATCGCCCGCATCAAATTCGGACATTTTGCGATTAGCATATCTACATGTGTCCCCCTCGAAATCCAAAAGATTTGTGGGTGTATAGAGATGACATGTCTGAGGATTTTTTGCATCGTGTGCGCCGTCAAACTTTGAATCCTACCTACAAATGACTGAATAAATTTCAATGACACATTGACATGATAGAAAATATGTTGTTTATATGATTGCAAATAAAGTATTGGTCGTGTTTTGGGAATGACAGCACACCCAATCGTCATAGCACGAATGCATTAACCACGAGTGCAAGCGAACATCATACGAATTGAAGCATTATCCGAAACGTTTCCGTCATGGTTCCACAATTAATCACAACAAAGAATTGCGTACGACCGTTGATAGAAGCTGTAAACATGTCTGGAGGAATTTATTTCCTTGATGCTCCGGCTGAACCGGAAAAAACGTTTTTAATTTCATTTGCTTTTGGCGAGGATCATATCGCGAAGGATGTTGCTCTACGTTAGCTTCATCGGAATGCTGTCACTCTGCTAGAAGTCGGGCGAACTGCACATTGACTGCCTTGAAATTACCACTAAACATGCAAATCACCGAAACACCAATTTGCACTCGCTAAAAAATAGCGCAATGGGGCCAAGATCCACAGTATGCAACTTGTATTGTTTTTGGATGATGCAGCAATGGCCCATAGAGGTCACTGGAGGCACTGGACAGAACGTTGCAAGATCTTCCATGCACAACAAAATATGTTCGGTGGGGCCATGATTCTGTTGTCCAGGTGATTTTCCGTCAGCTCTTCCAGTTATTCCCCCGATCAACTGTTGCTGATCACTAAATGCTGCTAAAAAATCATAATTTGTGGCAGTTACTTCAGCACTCCACTAACCACACTAACATCATGCGAGTATTATTGCACAAGATGAAACTGCAAATGTGGTTTGCGAAGCAGTTTGTTTAGACATGGAAATAATAACGTTGCATTGGACACCTCGACGATTTTATCCACATTACCTACATATTTCTGTCACATCACAACATCAAGGGAGCTTATTCACGAGTTTTCCCAGATATATGCAAAAAGTTCAATGAACCATGAATTGGCTGGGTGAACGAGTCAATATTTATCATCGACAATAAAGATGTCGATGATCTTAATGCGACCATTCAGAATTTTCTTCCAGGACAGTTGGTTTTCCTTTAAATCTGTCGACAAAGAAACCGTAGTGAACCAGGATGACGTAAATCAATATCCCACTGATTTTAAATTCACTGGAATTGCCCTGTATTACCACCTCCCAAGTTACAGTTAAAAGTAGATCAGTATGTTATTCATGCTGCTACATATCACCTCGACTATGCATGGAACAGACTGGCGTGAAAGACTATGAATAACGTCATTGAGGCGACAATCAAGGAAAATACAAAGGAGAGATGTCTTACCCCGCGGATACCGATGATACCAACGGACTTACCATTCGGTTTAAGCGCTTCATTTCCAGTACGTCGCATTCGATGACCATAAATAAATCGCAGGACAGTTCGTTAGAGTTTGTGGAATAACTTGAGTTTCCCTTTTTTCGCGCATGGGACATTATACGTCGCGTGTTCTCGCGTCGAAAACCGTCTTCTTGTTTATTTACGCACCACAAAGCAAAACAAAAAATTAGTTAATGAGAAAGCTTTAAAATTATTACAGACTGTATTTTTAATAGTGAGTGTCTGTGATTCAAATTTCAGCCTTATAAATAGCCAGTATTGTCAGGAAAACCTTTTTTTCTACTTAATTCAACATGATGGTATCGAAAATAGAAAAGCTAGAATGCAACGATTTCGTGCACTCACACACATCACCCAGCTGACTAATGAAATTGAGTCGAATCCGCAACGCAGAGCTCCTGTGATTCTTGAACGAGCTGCATTCCACTATTATCCGTCAATTGATTATTGGTGCCGACAAATCGGTAACAATTGGGGAAATTAACAATTTGTAAATAATTGTATGCTTAAAAGTATTCGTGAATCTACTGGATTATGTTTGTTCTGAAGGCCAAGTAAAATTGCCACAACTGGTTCCACACCAGATCCTTTACCTCCTTAGTGTCTGGATTGGAATGATTCTAAACACTTCTTGACCACGTTCAGAAATATAACAACTGTTTCCAGATGACATCATTTGGTGCTACACATATTATACAAGACATTTTATGGCCCCACTTTCAAGGTATTATCATAAGAATATTTTTTTATATTATTCAGTTTGTACTAAAATATATAATTCAAATAATTAAGGACACATTTTTTAAAAATTACAGATACAAACAAATTTTAATCACTTACTGGGAACTCTGTTACCACTACCGATGCGATCTCATTTTTTTCCAAATTATTTTATTGTCACTTTCAGATGCGGGAAATTAATATCGTTGTGCTCACAATCCCACAGTGAAAGAACCATTGTCCACAATTACAAATGTTCTTCTCGAAGAACAATTAGTAAACATGTTCAAATAGCATTGGATTGTGCCATCTGATTGGCCATAATATTATTATCGAGGCTGAAAACCCTGCCGTGAACACACAGGAGGTTCACTTCACGCTATCTTGATGAATTGGCTGTTGTCATTGGTGGTAGAAAAATTTACAAGCTAGATATATTGTGCTTCATCGCGGAATAGTGATTTAAATACGTATCTGAAACACACCGGAGTTATGATCACTACAATATCCTTGATCTTCTGGCCGGGGGAAGATGGATACAAATAATATTTGAACAAGATTAATAACATTTTTAAATTCACTTTCATCTAAGTAACAATGTAACAGTTACCTAAACATTTTTAGATTGCAGGTTGCTGAAACCCAACATAACAAAAGTTATGCTATAATTTCTATTATACAGACTCATGATCCGTCACGGTGAAGTAAATCATCTTCTTCTTCTTCTCTTACTATGGCGTTTCGAGCGTCCCAGTTGAGCACAATTCACTTCGGCCGCCATTACTAATGGCGTTTCGCGCGTGCCCAGTTGAGCACAATTCCTTCCGGCCAATTCACGTCGCATGGAGAACACACAAAGAATGTACGTAAAAGAGAGATATCATTACACATTTGGAGGAAGTAAATCATATTTTTGATGTGTCAACAAGCCTTTTTTCTCAGTTTGCAGTTGCCATGTATGTCAAATTGAGACTGAACGATTGACATCCTCCGTTTGAACCAACGACGGTACGTCAGAGGAAATACATCCATCTCCCCGCGATGCTATAAATGCTGATGGCAATGTGTCATAATGTAGGAAGAATGATAATTTTTGCCTGCTCTTATCTCGACACCGTAATGAAACCAGGATGACGTAATCAAATATCCCACTGATTTTTTTAAATTCACTGGAATTGCTGGATTACCACCTCCCCATTGCCCTAAAAGTAGGATCTTTGTTATCATGCTGGCGTACCTTAATCAACCTCGACATGCAATGGAACAGACTGGCCTGTGAAAAGACTATGAATACACGTCTTGAGGCGACAATCCATAAAAGGAAAATACAAAGTAGATTAATGTCTTGATCCCGCGGATACCGATGATACCAACGGACATACCCTTCGATTTTAAAGACGCTTACAATTTCCAGTACTTGGTGGCCTTTGCGATGACATAAATAAATCGCAGGACCGTCGTTAAAGTTTGTGGAATCAACTTGGAGTTTCCCTGTTTCGCCATGGACAATTATACTTCGCGTTTTCGCTCGGTCGAAACCGTCTTCTTTTTTTTTGACGCACCACAAGCAAACAAAATATAGTTAAGAGAATGCTGTAATTAATTAACAGACCTGTATTTTAATAGTTGTGTGTCTGTGAATAGTTCAAATTTAAACTCCTTTTTTTTCGTAAAGTAGCCATGATGTATCGAAAACTTCCTGCTTGAATTGATTTGATTTGATTGTGATTAACATCCATTTTTATACAAAAGATTTAGTTTTTTATTTATCGATGAGCAGTACGAAGTCTGCCGGTCAGCTAGTATATATAATAATATAATATATAGATGGTATATATATATTATAATATATATATTATATATATATATAATAGTATATATATAATATATATAATATCATATATATATATATATTATATATATAATATATATATATATAGATATATATAATATATATATATATTGTTTTGTTCATATATGCAACCCGACTAGTTTTAGAGTCCTTGTGCGAACACCCAAACCCGCGCGAGCGTCCAGTTGTAGCCCAGTAGTTTGTCGAGAAGTAGTAAAAAGTGGCACTTTGAGACGGCCGACGCGAGCGCACGTCCTTTCCTGATCGATATATTAATTAGCGGTGTGATTTTCCGAGTCGGCCTATTTGATTTCCTTTTGGTAATTCCCTGCTTGATAATTGAAACCGACAAGCCAAACCTACAAAAGATAATAGTGCAAGGTAACCCCTAGTGTACGAAGACTCAAGTGAACATTCCATGGCGGCCGGGAACAATCAGTGTTGTGTTATGAATCATGAATATAGTACTGTACAATTTCTATTATCCCTAAGACCGACTATAAGGAAAGACGTATAATAACCTCCCCTCAGCACCGAACTTGCCACAAATGCGGCCACCCTACCCTCCACTATTCATATACAGTTTCTGGTACGCAAGGGCGTGGTTCACTATATACTATATACATTTTCTGGTAGCAAGCGTAGTTCATTATATTCATTATATACTATAGACATTTTCTGGTAGCCAGAAGCGTAGTTTATCCCTCTGATTCCCCCTGATTATAGCGTAGTTTCATGCCCTTGAGTCCTTTGGATCAGTGTATTCTCCCGTTTTGGTATTTTGGCTCTTACTTTGGTATCCTAACGCATACTTACAATATAAGTTTGATTTTCCTAACTTTTAAACGTGTTCGCATCGAGTTGTTTTTAAAAAGTTATGAAATTTTATACAATATATTTGACTATATAATGGTTGTAGGGTGAATGTATAATTGTGTAAATATCTACATAATATTTGAATATACTTTTATTATTTAAATATCAAATATAACAAATACACATACTATGGGTTACATAATATTTTTATAATATTACGCCTAATACGTTATTACATATCCCGTTTTAATTATATGTAAGTTAGTTAAAATATTTTAATATAATTTCCTTAACAACCAACTTACTTTAAAATATTATCCCTACAACTTTTATTTTACCCTTTTTTTTTTATTTTTAATTTCAATGAAGCTTAAGCCTTATTGTATTCATATTTATTCATATATTTGTTGTATGTGCATATATTTAGATCGACGCGTCCCTGAACTTGACCGTACCTGGTTTCTTATCTCGCCATTTTTGTGGATTTCATGTGTTTTTAACGATTTATTATTTTTTTATATTTTTAGTTTGAGTTATTTGTTTACTTGATTTTCTTGATTTCGCCCGTTGGGTAGTGGTTCATTGTTTATTACGAGTTTAATTTTTTTTTGTAATATTGTTAGTTGAGTTATTTGTTTTACTTGATTTTCTGATCTCGCCCGTGGGTGTGGGGTTCATTGTTTTATTACGCGGTTATTAACTTTTAATCTTTTAGTTCAGTTGATTTGGTTTACTTGTTGATAATTTAAAATGGCTACGCATCTGAAACAGTCAAATGTTCCTTATATACGGAAAAGCGCAGAATATAGAAAAAATATAGGTGTGTACGCTTTGTTTCCGATTTGATTGCCGATACCTCGGAACTTCCTTGGCACTTCTGAAATACTAGAATTATTAGTTCGGTTCAAGGATTAGATTCTCATTGTACTTTAATTGTAAACGCGTCCTCAGTGCTCCTGGGTGGGTTTAGACCCGTCTATCGATTACCACGAAATTAAGTTATGTAAAAAAGGAAGTGCGTTTTACTAAATAAGGAAAATAGAACCCTCCGGGTGGCGTCAGTTAGAGTTGTGCCCACCTGCTCCCCGTAGTTGATCCTGTCCTGGCCAGTAACACACCCGTACGAACGATTAGTAAAAATATTAACTGATCGAACTCCGTATAATAGATTACCTGTTACCTATCCTAATTTTGATGACGTCCTGAACTCCTGATAATTTTTAATTGATCAGTTTGACAGTTGTAGTAGATTCCCAACACCATTTGACCTCCACAATGAAATTACATTACTTGGTTGGATTCCTTAGCAAGAACTAGCGGTTGTTGCTACATTTAAAAAATTGAAGAAGGCAACTATGAGTTGCTCGTTGATTTTTGAAACAGCTGTATCACAATACACGGGTCTTGCTGATACCTACATAACCCAGATACTTACCCTGCCGGAGATTTCCGCATAAATTTACAGGTTTGCAGCGACGGCCGTTTGGAACCCCTTGTTACTGCCTATCGCTGTTTTAGAACGTTTTAGAGTTTACCCTTCTCCTCATTGTCCTTATATGTTAGTACATCTAGTTTGACTAATCTTCCCACTGTTTGAAATCGTTTTGAGGCGTTGTTATGGCGGTGGACGCCTGATGATTACCTCCCTTAAAAATCTTACTACCTTTTTGGAATAACGAATGTCGTCACCATGACAACGTTTTTCAACACCAATCCCTTTGAGCTTCTAAACTGACGAAATTTAAAGTACTGTACCTAAACATACTTATTTGCGGCGCCTTCCCTCCCCTAATATTAGATTAATAGACAACAAATGTTACCCCTGTAATAAATAATAGTAAAAAATGTTACCTGTGTGCTCCCTTTCCCATTAGCTCCGTGAATGTCCCCGAATTTAGAGCTATGAATCCTATAGAAGATCGGAATTGAAAACATTCCCGGTTATGTTGAGGTGTTTGGACAAACCATTCAATTCTTATTTGCAAGCGGGACTACAAATGTTTGCACCTGCCGGTCGCGTCCTCCCAATCTACTATCTATGTTTTAATGATTCCGTAACCCAATGTATCCCACCTCCTTCCAATCGCAATTATCAATTATCATTCTAAGTTTGATAAACGCAATTAATCCGCGTACCTTGTCCTGCTCTAACCCCGTTCCCCATGATTGTGCGGGGGGGAAGCATAAGAATATTCCCCTTCGCAACTCGCGCTCCCCCCAACGACATTCTAAGAGCTTCTCCCCCTAGATAAAATGCTCTGCCCCACCTAGACAGGTTTAAAATAATATAAGATATCGTGATAATTCCTAATAATGAGAAGAAGACCCACATAGCTAGAGACTTGTATTACTCCCTCCTTCCCCTTGCCTGAAATCTAACCCATTCCCTTAATATTGCCTACTGTTAATTACACGTTAAAACGGCTGTAGTTATCTTATACTGAAGCGCGTGCCCTTCTGTGATCCCAGGTGCCCAGGGTGCCTCATTACAACCGATCTTGTTGTTATTACCTCAATTTGCCATCTCCCCCTCCTGTTGCCCTGTACTGGCATAGGTCATATTCCTTTAGTGGTTTCCCGTGATTCTATTTCCCTGTTTTTAACCTTTGTATAATTCCTTCCTGAGGTGTCAACCTCCCTGCTATGTTTATAGTGTGATGCCGATACGCATTCTGAGTTTGAGTTCCCTGAGTCTGTGTTTTTTCCTAATAGTGATTTTTCCCTTGCTGACCCTACCCTATAATAGCCTGCTCGATAGTATACTATTGGGTGCTGACGTGTTCGGCGCGCTTTGTATTCAAGATAAAATATTTAACTTTAACGGCCTTACTGCTTTATCACAATTTTTTGGTTATATGTTTTTTGCGGTCCAGTCCCCGCTGCCGATTATGGTGGTTTAGAGCCCCCCATTACTGGAATATCCTATCCCGTCTCATCGAGAGATTCCTGGACGGTCGAAGAGACCCCTCACCCATGATTGCTAACCCCTTAGATAACGTGTGTTCATATATTTTTTAAAGTACAACCTCCCGTCCACTGACGGTCCGTTCAGTTGAGATCCCCTTCCTGAACGATCGACCTACTCTGGAGAATCCCTAAAACCACAGCTATCCGTCGTTTCCTTGGCCTCGAGACGCGTTAACGCGGACCTAAATTACGTGATAAATATTTTCTTTTATGCGTGAGTATATTGAGTTAATCATATGAGTGCTTATCCCTTCCCCTTACCCAGTGAACATTATTATTCCCCACCATGGCGTCTTTAAGACCGTAGACCCGCTAAAATACGTTGTTGTTTTTGATGGTAGTTTGTCCCTCGTTTAACGGTATCTCATTAATGACTGCCTACATAGTGGTCCGAATTACAAAAGGACACTTAGTCACTCCTTCCTTAACTTTTCGTAAGCCTGTCGTTGTGTTTTGTGGCAGACTACGCTGTGTTCCGTATTCCGTGGGTACTTCAGTATGAATCGTAAATACCAACTTATTTTATGCGTGAATCCCCTTCCTGACCCTTACTCCCTATTCCCTAAATACTACAACTTTATGGGTTTTGCGTTCTAGTCCTTTACGGTTTGCAATGCGTACATTATAAGTTATCTGAGCAGGAACGTGGATACTTACCCAAAGCCTGCTGCAGTCCTAGAGACTGATGTCTACGTTATGACTGTCTTACTGGTTCGGATTCCTTGGACAAAAGCTCGTATTCCTTAAATCTGAACTTGAGAATATTAATGACTTGTTGTGGTTACGAGCTTAAGGAAATGGAATTAGTAAACAAACCCTGAAACTTCCTCGCAGACTTACCTTCAGATCATCTGCAGCTGTCTCACTTCTTTTCAAGAAGACCCTGATACCCTCAACTTTGCAGTCCTCGGTGTCCGTTATAACCCCACCAGGCTGCATTTACTTACCGTTTTTCATTTCAACCTTGAGACAGTCACAAAGCGCATGTTTTGTCCTTAATAGCCATCAATTTATGATCCTTGCGGTTTGATATCCCTTTTTGTATTAAAAGCAAAATATTTTACGAAATTGTGGCTGTCTGGCCTTATCCTGGGATATGTCTTACCCCTGAGCTACCTGAATGGAACCCTTTTATTAGAAACCTGATGGGTTAACGATATTTCAATCCCGCGGCGTGTCTTTACTGACAGTTTCTTTTCCTATTCCATACATGGTTTCTGTGATGCCTCAGAATCCGCCTTGCCGCGTATATATTAAAGACAGAAAATCCTCAGGCCCAGTATTCAGTTCAATCTCCTAATTTCCTAAAACTAAAGTTTGCCCCATACTACCCCGATTGACTATACCTAAATTAGAATTAACTTTGGTGCTCCCTGCTTACTAAATTAATTAATCTTCGTTCCCTGAATTACGAAAGTCATTCCAGTTAGACCTCCATCACTACCTGGACCGATAGTAAAATGTGTGTGGCCTGGCTTACGAACCCCTCCTCATACTTACAAACCTTTGAAGCCATCGAGTTTCCCAATTCCTTGCTCAGAAGTTCAATCAAGTGGCGGCATATTCCTGGTAATGTGAATCCGAGCGATTGTGCATCCCGTGGATTAACAGCTCACCTCTTAAAAAATTATATTTATGGTGGTCCTGTACCTGGTTATTAGTACCTGTCACACCCAGTGGCCCGTTTGCAGAAGTCCAATACTGATTCTGATCCTAATCTTCCCGGACTTCGTTGTTTGTTAACCACTACTTCCTTACCTGCACCTGATCCATTATTCTTACTTGAACGTTTTAGTTCCTTTACAAAATTAATTGGCGTGACCTGTTATATGTTGAGATTTGTAAATAAAACCCGAAACTTACCCGTTGAGCTATCTGTATCTTTATCTACCCAAGAAAGAAAGCGTGCACTCCTGTATTTAGTAAAAATAGTACAGTCTTATTGTTTTTCTGATGAGCTGAGTTTGTTAAAACGTGGCGTTTCCTTGCGGTCTTCCCTAAGACGACTCTCACTCTTTCTTGACGAGGAAGAAATCATCAGAGTCAGTGGTCGTTTATGAAACTCCTTTAACATTCGAGGAATTAACTACAATTTTTGCTAAATCAATTTTAGCAAAAATTGTAGTTAATTCCTCGAATGTTAAAGGAGTTTCATGTATGTAAAAATTAATCGTTTAACCCGTTTTCAAGTAGTGCAACAGATAACTCAACATTTTTGGTCACGGTGGCAGTTAGAGTACCTATACACTCTGCAGACTAGGCAGAAGTGGACTGATCCAGTGAATCCTCCAACAGTAGGCGAGCTAGTCCTCATCAAAGATGATAATTTACCCCCTTTACAGTGGCGACGTGGTCACATTTCCCAACTTTATCCTGGTAAAGATAGCGTTGTGCGTGTGGTCGATGTTAAGACATCAACAGGTATCCTAAAGAGAGCCTTAACCAAATCAGTTCGTCTACCTATTAGTTAGCTACTCCCATTTTCTCGTAAACATTAGATGTTTAGGGCGGGGGCTATGTTTGTTCATATATGGCAACCCCGACTAGTTTAGAGTCTTGTGCGAACACCCCGCGCGAGCGGCCAGTTGTAGCCCAGTAGTTGTCGAGAAGTAGTAAAAAGGGGCACGTGAGACGGCCGACGCGAGCGCACGTCCTTCCTGAATCGATATATTAATTAGCGGTGTGATTTTCCCTCAGCCTTATTTGATTTCCCTTTTGTGTATTCCCTCTTGATATTGAACCTGACAAAGACAAACCTACAAAAGATAATAGTGCAAGTAACCCCTAGTGAAGAAGACTCAAGTGAAACATTCCATGGCGGCCGGGAACAATCAGTGTTTGTGTTATGAATCATGAAGATAAGGTACTGTACAATTTCTATTATCCTAAGACCGACTATAAGGTAAATAATTAATAAATAACCTCCCCCTCAGCACGCTTCCACAAATGCGGCACACCCTACCCTCCACTATTCAATATACATTTTCTGGTAGCAGGGCGTGGTTCACTATATACTATATACATTCTGTATATATATATATATATATACTATATATATATATATATATATATATATATATATATATATATATATATATATATATATATATATATATATATATATATATATATATATATATATATATATATATATATATATATATATATATATATATATATATATATATATATATATATATATATATATATATATATATATATAACTTATAAAAATAGAATTAAATTAAAATAGGAAGCAGATGAAATTATCATTCATCTTGTAGAGCCAAATAATAATGCTTCAGACGACTCTTAAAAATATTAGGCAATTCAGAATGCCGTATGACATGCGGCAAGTCATTCCACAGCTTTGAAGTTTTTACCGTAAAAGACAGTGTGGCTTATAGGTAGCTTCAATTTGTTATCACTTCTGGACCGAAGATTAGGATGGGGAGAACAAACAGACGAACGGAAAACAAACCGCTCTTTGAGATAGTGAGGAGTGTGAGGATGAAAAAGAATGATATAGATAGTACAGAGAGCATGGAAATTTCGATGGTGCCGGACAGTTAACCACTGAAGCTTAGTCCGGTATTGTGAGACATGATCGAATTTTTTCAACCCGAATATATACCGAATACAAAGATTTTGCAACCGTTCCAGTTTATCCAAAAGTTCTTGAGTTAGATGTAAGTAGCAAGTATCTGCATAATCTAGAACGGGAAGCAAAAGAGTGTTTGCGAGAGCTATTTTAGTTTTTATAGGAAATAGGTTCTTCCATCGCTTAAAAGTACCTATGGTTGCAAAAATTTTCCGGCTTACATTAGACACCTGTGGTACCCAGGTGAGTGGGCTGTCCAAAATGATGCCAAGGTTTTTTACATTCTCATTAAAATTAAGGTGAATGCCATCTATAATTATTAGCGGCAACTGTAAATTATTTACTATAGATATTTGATGTTTGTTACCACAAATCATTAGCTGCGACTTAGAAAAATTTAAATGTAGCCCAAAAGACTTACTCCATGAGTTTATGATTTGAAGATTGTGATTAATTCGTTCAATAGCATTGAGAACATCATCGATAGATGATGATAAAGAAACTAGGAGATCGTCTGGATAAAGATGATAAGGTATCGTTAGCAAATCGGTTACAGTGTTAATGAAAATTGAGAAAAGTAAAGAGGATAGAATTCCTCCCTAAGGGAGTCCGGCTTTAATATAAGAAGGAGTAGAAAGCTTACCATCATATCGGACACTTTGTTGGCGATATTGTAAATAGGATTTAAACCAATTGATTTTGACAACCATTACATGAAATATTAACTTTATATTCAAGAATAGCAAGTAGGATGTCAAAATCGACTGTATTAAAAGCATTAGAGAAGTCTAGAAGAACTAGGAATGTGACCTGCTTTTGGTCCATTCCATATCTAATTTCATCACATACTTTAATAAGTGCTATCGTAGTACTGTGCCCAGGTCTAAAACCAGATTGAAATGGACTTAATATATTATTTTTATTCAGAAAATCAGAGAGTTGATGGTGCACAATACGTTCCAGAACTTTAGAAAGAAACGGTAGGATAGAAATGGGACGATAGTGTGAAAAGGTTGTCGGGTTAGGAAGTTTGGGAAGAGGAAGGACATGAGCTATTCGCCAATCATCAGGAAACGTACAAGATGATAATGAATAATTGAAAATATGCTCAAGAATAGGAAGTATCACATCCAGTGCTAACAACAACATCTTGCGACTTACACCATCACCACCAATAACATCCGACTTGATTGCTGTAATATTTTTCTTAATATCATCATTAGTTATGTTAAGAAAGTAGAGAGGACTGTAGTTGTTTACAGATTGAAGTTTTAGAGCGTTGATTGTTTCGATCCTGTTTGTGATATTCATAGTGGCTGAGGTAAAGTATTTGTTAAGGTTATCAATATCAACATTAAGATGAACCGTTATAGATCGCTTTCTTAACCCCATGGATTCCAGGAATCGCCAAGTTTTGCCAGAATCTTCACCTTCTAACGATGCATGAATATAGTTACGTTGCGCATCTCTACAAACTTTGCTACATTTATTACGTAACCGCTTATATCTAAGCAAATTATTTTCGGTTGGATTGTGTTTGTATTTACCTTTTGCAGAATTACGCTTGCACATGAGAGCCTTGATATCATGAGTCAGCCAAGGAGCTGGTAAATGTTTAAGTTTAATTGGTCTCAAAGGCGCATGAATATCAAAAAGCTCTATGAGCAAAGAGTTAAAAATACTAAGTTTAGTATCTACTGTAGGTGCAGCAAAAACACTATCCGAGCTTATATTGCTAAGATCATACATAAAGGTGCTGTTATCGAAATTTTTAAAACTGCGTCTCATAACAACTGTGGGCTTAACTTTCGGAGGTCGAATTTTGTAGGAAAGGAAAATGAGATCGTGATAGGAGAAGGCTTCCGCTGGCAATTGCCCGTGAGAGTGAACATGATTTGGAGAGGAAACTATCATTAGGTCTAATTGGGATGGGACGCAATTTGGAAAGAAGTGTGTGGCATTAGTAGGGAGTAGATGGAGGTTAGAGCTGTTAATATTATTTGTGAGCCTTTTCGCACGAGCATCATCTTTAATAAGACAAGTATTAAAATAACCTAATATTATAGTATGACCCACAGCCGATACATACTTCTCCAGTAAAGTTTCGAAGGTTTGAAAATAATTAATGTGTAAGGAAGGACTGTAAAAAACGCCCAATAACACTTTTAAGGTTCCAAACAAAAGTTCTATAAAAATATGTTCAGCAGCTTCTGAGTATTGAGAGGGCGATTTATCTAAAATAGTAAAAGGTATATGACTGCGGAGATATACAGCAACCCCGCCAGCTCTTTTATTCGTACAATCGTTTCGTATCAGATAGAAACCTGGTGTAAGATATCGAAGGAAGGGAAGGTTTAAGGAAAGTTTCAGAAACTAGGATTGCGTGAATGTTTTTGGAGTCAAAAGAAGAGAGGAGATCGGGGTAATGAACAGAGATGCTTTGGGCATTTAAATGGACTATGTTAAAGTTTGGGAACTGAAGAAAAATTTGATTCCAGAAGAGAAACTAAAGGCAACGGAACTCGGCCATTCCTGAAGTTATAATGGCAAGCTATTTCGGCTTACCGAGCACATCTCGCAATACCACTTCCACCAACGACTGCCATATTCTTAGATATTGCCTTCGACAAAGTACTTGTCAAATAATACGTTCCGCTACCGTATAGAAGGCATTCTTTTGTTGCGTCGTCGCGTCTGCACTATAGTCCCGTAAGGCTTCACTCCTTCTCCTCTTCTACGCTTTTTAAACTAGCCACATTCCGCTAACGCCGAAAGTCAAGCTCACGATGTATGCCTTTGGCACTATGCTATATACCACGGACAGCTATGCTTGGATCTTAGCCGTAAGACTGATTGTCTTAACATGTAGCGATTTGAGCTTAACCCGAAGAAAAGTATAATGATACAGTAGACACTATTTATACTATGTACTTGCAAAGTAAACCGATCTTCTGATATAAACATTGCCGCCACAAGTCACTATCGCAATTTCTTATTTACAGTAAATGAAAAGAAAAAAATAAGATGTGAATATCGACGTCGACTAAATATTGCTAAATACATTTGGTAACTATTATAGATAAGAAAGGCCATAAAATTTTCTAAGTATTTTTTTATTAAATTAGAAATGGATTAATTGTTAGTCAGTTATGTTAGTCTTGACTTTTAAGGATGGATCATTTAAAAAGCTTAGCCAAAAAAAGAAATATAATATGTCTCTCATATTCTATTCAAAGTTTAATTTATTAACATAAAATTTTTTTTTCACGTAACTGTGACCTTATACCAAAGATTTTTTGTTCATATAGAATTTTTTTGATTATTGAAATCATTCAAATTAACTTTCACAACTTCTAAATATTTAATAATAACATACGATAAGAGTGGCTTAAAATTACCCCTTTTTTGTTTCTGGGAAATGCTTAATTTTCTTTTTTGTGTGCTTACAATGACTCAACTGAACACATAATGCATTTTTTATGAGAAGCCGTATTCATAATTTTCAGTCATAGTATTTATTTCTAAATTTCACACCCTATACCTATTTGGTATTAAAGAGTAGGCACAGGTTAACTAGTATTAAAAAATGACGTTACGTGTTTAACATTCCTTGCGACGAGTGGTAATCTCCAGTGGAACCCACAACCATCGCTTTTACAGTAAAGCTCTACGCCGCAAATAACACAAAAAATACCAGCTAATCAAATTTTGTATTATACAACATTGATTGTAATTACTTCCATTTCTATTCCTAAACATCAATGAAGAAATCACTTAGCTACAATATTTTATCTAGATTAGAGCTTGGAGGTTAATAAATATTGGTGTAAATGACAAAGCACTTTCGTTAATCACCGAGAGCTAGCCAACACTTCACCCGCAATCTGAAAACAAGGGAAATAGCTTCAAACGACAAGGACCCTTCTTTTAACTTTTGAGTGGTCTTTAATGAATTTTTTCACAAGTGACTTTTACAGAATGACTTAATAACTTTTGGCCTTAAATCAACTAAGTTTACAAATTAAAACAAGGTTATTATAAAATTGATGTAAATTATAAAATATTATTTTTATCTTAACAACAATTTTTCGTAACATATTCATGGTCATGAAAATTTCGGAAGAAGTGCTCACATTCGATAATCTATCTATCTATCTTTTTTAGCTAGCTTATTTATATATATATATATATATATATATATATATATATATATATATATATATATATATATATATATATATATATATATATATATATATATATATATATATATATATATATATATATATATATATATATATATATATATATATATATATATATATATATATATATATATATATATATATATATATATATATATATATATATATATATATATATATATATATATATATATATATATATATATATATATATATATATATATATATATATATATATATTGTTTGTTCATATATGGCAACCCCGACTAGTTTAGAGTCTTGTGCGAACACCCCGCGCGAGCGGTCATTAGTAGTTGTCGAGAAGTAGTAAAAGGGGCACGTGAGACGGCCGACGCGAGCGCATGTCCTTCGTGAATCGATATATTAATTAGCGGTGTGATTTTCCCTCAGCCTTATTTGATTTCCCTTTTGTGTATTCCCTCTTGATATTGAACCTGACAAAGACAAACCTACAAAAGATAATAGTGCAAGTAACCCTAAGTGAAGAAGACTAATGTGAAACATTCCACGGTGACGTGAACAATCAGTGTTTGTGTTGTGAATTATGAAGATAAGGTACTGTACAATTTCTATTATCCTAAGACCGACTATAAGGTAAAGAATTAATAAATAACCTCCCCCTCAGCACGCTTCCACAATTGCTGAACCAACCCTACCCTCTATTCAATATATATTTTCTGGTAGCAGAGAGTGGTTCACTATAATACTAATATACATTTTCTGGTAGCAGAGCGTAGTTTCATCCCTCTGAGTCCCCCTGATTATAGCGTAGTTTCATCCCTCTGAGTCTCCTTGATTATAGTGTTATTCTCCCGTTTTGGTATTTTGGCTCTTAATTTGGTACCTAACGCATAATTACAATATAATTTACTTGATTTCCTAACCTTTTAAAACGTGTTCGCATCGACGTTCATACTACGCGTTTCATTCGAGTATGCTCGTGAATTATATTTTATTATAAATAATATATTATATGAAATTTTTATACATATAATATTGAATATATAATTGTGTAGGGTGAATGTGTAAAATATATAAAAAAAAATGTGTAAAATATATAAATAAATATTGAATATAATTTTATATATTAAATATAAAATATAATAAATACACATAATATGGTTACATATATTTTATAATATTACGCCTATACGTTATTACCTATCCCGTTTTAAATTATAATTGAAGTTAGTTAAAATAATTTAATATAATTTCCTTAAAAAACTTACTTACTTTAAAATATTATCCTTACACTTTTATTGTTACCTTTTTTCTTTATTTTCTTTATTTAAATGAAGTTTAAGCCTTAATTGTAGTCATATTATATATCATATTATTTTGTTATATTGCGATATAAGTAGATCGCCGACTCGACGCGTCCCTGACCTTGACCGTAACTGGTTTCTTATCTCGCCCGTTGTTGTGGATTCATTGTTTATTACGTGTTTATTATTTTTTTAATATTTTAGTTGAGTTATTTGTTTACTTGATTTCTGATCTAGCCCGTTGTTAGTGGGTTCATTGTTTATTACGCGTTTATTAATTTTTAATATTTTAGTTCAGTTATTTGTTTACTTGATAATTTAAAATGGCTACTCATGAAGCAGTAAAATGTTCCTTATTTACGGAAAGCGCGGAATATAGAAAAAATATAGGTGTGATACGCTTTGTTTCCGATTGGATTACCGATACCTCGGAACTTCTTGGTACTTCTGAAATACCTAGATTATTAATTAGGTTCAAGGATTTAGATTCTCATTGTAATTTATTTGTAAACGCGTCCTCAGTGCTCCTGGGTGGGTTAGACCCGGCTATCGATTACCAAGAAATTAGTTATGTAAAAAAAGAAGTGCGTTTAGTAAATAAGAAAATAGACGACCTCCGGGTGCGTCAGTTAGAGTTGTGCCCACCTGCTCCCGTAGTTGATCCCGTCATGGCCAGTACACCCGTAAGAATGAGTAGTAAAAATATTACTGAGCGAACTCCTTATGATAGATTACCTGATTTACCTATCCCTAAGTTTGATGGACGTCCTGACTCCTGGATAAGTTTTATTGATCAGTTTGACAGTGTAGTAGATTCCCAACACCATTTAACCCCCACAATGAAATTACAGTACTTGGTTGGATCCTTAGCAGATGAACCTAAGCGGTTGTTGCTACATTTAAAAATTGAAGAAGGCAACTATGAAGTTGCTCGTGAGTTGTTGAAACAGCGGTATCACAATACACGGGTTCTTGCTGATACCTACATAACCCAGATACTTACCCTGCCGGAGATTTCGAATAAATTTACAGGTTTGCGCGCGGCCTTCTTGAACCCCTTGTTAACTACCTATCGCTGTTTAGAACGTTTAGAGTTACCCGTCTCCTCATGGTCTTATATGTTAGTACATATATGTTTGACTAAGCTTCCCTCTGATTTGAAATCCCGTTTTGAGCGTTGTTATGGTGGTGACGCTGATGAATTACCTACCTTTAAAAATCTTACTACTTTTTTGGAAGACGAATGTCGTCACCATGACAACGTTGGCAACACCTCCCTTGTAGATTCTAACCTGACGAAATTTAAAAGTACTGTACCTAAACATACTTACTTTGCGGCTCCTCCCTCCCCTATATTAGATAATAGACAAAAAATGTTACCTGTAATAAATAATAGTAAAAAATGTTACCTGTGTGCTTCCTCTTCCCATTAGCTCCGTGAATGTCCCGAATTTAGAGCTATGAATCCTAGAGAAAGATCGGAATTTGTAAACATTCCCGGTTATGTTATAGGTGTTTGGACAAACATTCAATTCTTATGTGCAAGCGGGACTACAAATGTTCAACCTGCGGTCGCTCATCCCATCATACTATGCTATGTTTTAATGATTCCCGTAACCCAATGTATCCCACCTCATCCAATCGCAATTATAATTATAATTCGAAGTTTGATAAACGCAATTATCCGCGTACCTGTCCTGCTTCTACCCGCGGTCCCCATATGGGCGGGGGCCAGCATAAGAAATATTCCCCTTCGCAACTCCAGCGCTCCCCCCAACGACATTCCCAGAGAGCTTCTCCCCCTAGAGAAAATGCTCCGCCCCAACCTAGACAGGTTGAAAATAATATAAGATATCGTGATAATTCCTATAATAGAGAAGATAGACCCACATAGCTAGATACTTGTATTACTCCCCCTTCCCCTTGCCTGAATATCTCACCCAATTCCCTTATATTATTGCCTACTGTTAAATTACACGTTAAAACTGCTAGTGGTTATTATATTGAAGCGCGTGCCTTATGTGATACCGGTGCCCAGGGTTGCCTCATTACAACCGATCTTGTTGTTAATTACCTCAATTTAACCATCTCCCCCTCCTGTGCCCCTGTACGTGGCATAGGTAATATTCCTTTAGTGGTTTCCCGTGGTTCTATTTCCCTGTGTTTTAAACCTTTGTATAATTCCTTCCCTGAGGTGTCAACCTCTGCTATAGTTATAGATATGATTGCCGGTACGCATCCTGAGTTTGAGTTCCCTGAGTCTGTGTTTTTTCCTAATAGTGATTTTTTCTGTTTACTGCTTTATCTACAATTTTTGGTTATATTGTTTGCGGTCCAGTCGCTGCCGATTATGATGAATTAGAGCCCCCCATGACTGGAATATCCTTATCCCGTCTCATCGAGAAATTCTGGAAGGTTGAAGAGACCCCTCAAACAATGATTGCTTACCCCTTAGATAACGATGGTGAGATTTATAAATAAAACCCGAAACTTACCCGTTGAGCTATCTGTATCCTTATCGCGTTAGCGCGTAGCGTTTCCTTGCGGTCTTCCCTAAGACGACTCTCACTCTTTCTTGACAAAGAAGGAATCATCAGAGTCGGTGGTCGTTTATAAAACTCCTTTGACATTCGAGGAATTAACTACAATTTTTGCTAAAATTGAAGCGGTATTAAATTCCCGGCCGTTATGTCCCTTATCTAATGACCCTAACGATCTAGAAGTTTTGACGCCTGGTCATTTTTTGATTGGCCAACCTCTTAGTGCTTTGACGGAGTATCCCTATAACAATGTAAAAATTAATCGTTTAACCCGTTTTCAAGTAGTGCAACAGATAACTCAACATTTTTGGTCGCGGTGGCAGTTAGAGTACCTATACACTCTGCAGACTAGGCAGAAGTGGACTGATCCAGTGAATCCTCCAACAGTAGGCGAGCTAGTCCTCATAAAAGATGATAATTTACCCCCTCTACAGTGGCGACGTGGTCGCATTTCCCAAATTTATCCTGGTAAAAATAGCGTTGTGCGTGTGGTCGATGTTAAGACATCGACAGGTATCCTAAAGAGAGCCTTAACCAAATTAGTTCGTCTACCTATTAGTTAGCTACTCCCATTTTCTCGTAAACATTAGATGTTTAGGGCGGGGGCTATGTTTGTTCATATATGGCAACCCCGACTAGTTTGGAGTCTTGTGCGAACACCCCGCGCGAGCGGTCATTAGTAGTTGTCGAGAAGTAGTAAAAGGGGCACGTGAGACGGCCGACGCGAGCGCACGTCCTTCGTGAATCGATATATTAATTAGCGGTGTGATTTTCCCTCAGCCTTATTTGATTTCCCTTTTGTGTATTCCCTCTTGATATTGAACCTGACAAAGACAAACCTACAAAAGATAATAGTGCAAGTAACCCTAAGTGAAGAAGACTAATGTGAAACATTCCACGGTGACGTGAACAATCAGTGTTTGTGTTGTGAATTATGAAGATAAGGTACTGTACAATTTCTATTATCCTAAGACCGACTATAAGGTAAAGAATTAATAAATAACCTCCCCCTCAGCACGCTTCCACAATTGCTGAACCAACCCTACCCTCTATTCAATATATATTTTTTGGTAGCAGAACGCAGTTCATTATATTCATTAAATACTATATACATATATATATATATATATATATATATATATATATATATATATATATATATATATATATATATATATATATATATATATATATATATATATATATATATATATATATATATATATATATATATATATATATATATATATATATATATATATATATATATATATATATATATATATATATATATATATATATATATATATATATATATATATATATATATATATATATATATATATATATATATATATATATATATATATATATATCTATATATCTACCAAGTGCTAAACACCGAGTGAGTCATTCGGTAGCACTTGGTAGTCTAACATATTCTGAGGATGACTCGTTGAGGGGTGAAAAACGTGTAGAGAGTTTAGTAGCGGTGGTAGTTTGATTCGCATTGCTTACTGGTCGCGCATTTATCAGCGGGCGGGCGGGCGGTGCACTTAATTGCATAATTACTACTGCATAGCGGAAGTAGCTATATATAAATTCCTCTCTTAATTACTTATTTATGGTCATGGCAAAAGCTAAATGAACTGGAAACTGTAGCCTTCTAAAGGGTGTCGTATAACCTGAGGGTATCATTGGAATACCTTACCTACCTTCTCCTTTAAACCTACCTTCTCCTTTAAACTTTCCAGTTAAAATGGTTACTTCAAGAATATTTCCGGTCTTCTTTTTGATAACCAAACGCGAGGATAACCGAAGTGGATTCAAATTACGCAGGAGAATGATAGGTGACTCAATCTTTAATCGAAGAGTATGTGGCGACATTTCAGGTATAATAATAATAATAATAGTTTATTTGCTCGAATATGGGTTAACAAAGGTATTTCATAGATTTTCAGTGGTCCAACATATTCTGCCGATTTAGCGTGCAAATATTTTTAATAAACTGAAAATACTATTAATGAATTTACTACAATTACAAATATAAAGTTTATAGTGTTACAATTTAAATAAATAATTTTCAATATTTTTTTTTTTTTAGCTTCAGGCTTTATCCCGCACATGGCAGGGTAGGCAGAGGGAACTGCAGGAACCATAAGAACCTAGTGTTGAGACACTCCGTTACTTAGTCCCTGCTTACTCCGTCCCCACTTTCCGCCGTTTTCGAGGCATTGCGTGTTGAGTGGCGGAACTCAACGCCGCGGTTTGCCTTAAATGCTAGAGCGAAGAAAATGGAAATAGAAAAATCCATCTTCTCCGACTGGGAATCGAACCCAGTAACCGTCGCGTTACAACCAGACTTTGCGCCTCTGCGCCACGACGGTTTTCAATATCGATTTTCAATATCATCATTATAAATAAATAGTTATTTGTCAATTAACTCAAATAAAATTACAATATTATTTATAATTTAAAATTTGTCGTTAAAAAATTCATTTATACTATAATACAGTTTATCTATCAGTAATTTAAAACAAAAATCTTAAATAAATTTAGAGACAATTCTTTACAATTTCTGGGTAGGTGGTTGTAAATGCGTATGGCCATGTAATATACATTGTTGTGATACAAAGCTAATCGTTGAGCTGGAACATACAGTTTGTCCTCAAATCTGCTACACGTATTCATTACATCACAATTTCGTTTAAACAAATAAATATTTTTATGAACAAATATACTAATTTCATATATGTATAGGTAAGGAACGGGTAATATATTTAGACTTTTAAATATGGGTTTACAGCTCTCAGTGAAATGTAAATTATAAATAGTTCTTATACATTTTTTTTGTGTCTTAAATGCAAGATGCAAGTCCACAGAATTACCCCATATTACAATACCATATCTTAGCAAAGATTTAACATATCCATGGTAAGCTGCAATTGCCGCTGTAACAGAAACTATTTGGCTTATACGTCTCAATGCATATATAAATTTATCATTCTTGGTATATAAATTTTCAATATGATTCTTCCAGTTACAATACTATAATATAATTATTATGGCCAAAAACTTTGTATTATTAGTATATCCAGTGAATTCAAAAATTCACGCGGAAAATTTACACTCTCATTTTCATCAAAAATGGTATCGATTGATTTAAAAGACATCAGTTTGCTTGGTAACAACTGTTGTATCTGGAAGTTAATATCGTCAATATGAACATTTTTGGCTGCCAAAATAGCCCGATCACTAAAATAACTATCTCAGTGATTTAAATAATTACTCCGTGTATCAGCGAAAATAGTCTGAATCATTTTTTTTTTTGAAGAACAGTGTAAAAATTGTCAGGTAGTTTAATCCATTGTGTACTTGGTTGCGGTTCTATTTTACCGTACCCAATATCTAGTAATTGTTCGGAAAATATATGTGCTGATGGATCGTTTTGTACGCGCATGTTTATGGTCAATCGTAGTGTTTCAACACTTCGCCAAAAGAATGATTTTTTCAAACTTGCATTGATCTCATCCGCGAACGTAGAGCGAGGTATAACTGGTAAGGTCTGTCGGAAATCGCCAGACAATAGCAAGATAGCACCACCGAGAGTTTATCATTGCTTTTTAAATCTTGCATAGTTCTATGCAATGCTACGAGTGAATATTTGTGTGCCATTGTGCGCTCATCCCAAACTATGATTGAACTCTTTCGAAACACTGAAGCTATTCCACTATTTTTTTTTATATTACATAATGTGTATGCCTTATTATGAATGTCCAATGGCAGCTTAAATGTTAAATGAGCCGTTCGCCCACCATCTAGCAAAGTAGCCGCAATGCTCGACGATGCTACCGCCAATGCGATTTTATGTTGTAATCGTATCTTAGCACGAATTAACGATAGTAGGAATGTCTTACCGGTTTCACCTGATGCGTCCAAGAAAAAATACGCCTTGTTCAGCAGTAACAGCTAACATAATCCGATCATAAATATTTTTTTGTTCTGTTGTCAGTAATGGCTCAATGTTCACGATTATTGTTGCTAAATTACGATGGTCATATTGCTTTTCACATTATAAATCAGTATTCACTAAGTCAGTGGCTGGGCGATCAGGTGATGGCATAACATAATGAGATAATGGTAAATTTGAAATCAAAAGATACAAATTTTTGATCAACAATAACGCTTCATCATACATTTTTGGTGTATGATCTATATTTTATCATTTTGGCCAAAAATTAATGCATCACCACCGATTTCATTAGGGTTTTAATTTCCATCGATGTTTCCTACAACAACATGTCGTAAATGAATGTATTATGTATTATGGCATGTTACTCACTAACCAATATCCTGGGATTAACTCAAAAGACTTTAAACTTTTTTAAGAATGTATTACACTGATTTTCACTGCAGGAAAATCGGCATTCTCAAATGGTGGTGGTGGTGGTGGCATTATCCGTGCAGTGACGGAGAAAGAATACAATTCACTGCCCCTTCCTCCCATGGGTGTCGTAAGAGGCGACTAAGGGATATCTGAGCGACCAACTGCTCATCTGGTGGTAGGATGGCGAGGGTGACTAGTGCAGCTCATTTTTGTTGTCAGTACTAGTCGACTTCCACTTACCATCAGGTGGAGTGGAGTCATATGCCTACCCGGATAATACAAAAAAAAAATGGTCTTAACGAAAAATTGAACCAAACACTTGTAAACAATATTAGGTGCAAAATAAATGAAAAACTAAATAAAATGGCATGGACAACTATTACCCATAACTGTGTAGATAAGTATAATAATACTGAACATACAATCACTTGCTTTACACAAAGTTACCTGTTAGATGGTACAGACATTTCATTCATACTCGAGGAACTAAAAATAGAATAAGAAACAGATGATTGGATTAAAGATAGGAAAACAACGTTAGAAAGATCAATTAAATCACATGAATGTAATAAAATGATATTTGATAAAAATAAAACACATTATAATTTTAATAAAGATGATATGGTTTATGGTGAAAATGGGCACAAACTTAATAGAAGAAAATAAGATGAACTAAGGATTGGTCCTTTTAAAATCGATAAATCGAAGCTATCACAATCAATATATAAAATCAATACAGGTCATAGAAAATCGTAGTCAAATCTATTTCATATTAATAAACTTATTCTTGTTCCTACTCAAGAAGCAAGTATAGATTCAAGCTAAAATTTCAGAGGAAATTTTATCGCTTAGGGGGGGAAACTTAACATTCATTTATGTTTTTAAATTGTCAGTGTCGTTTCTTTGTTTTTACAGGTTAGTAATATCTGTAGAGTTATACTTTGTGTATTGTTAGAAATGTAAAATGGTTGAAATAAAAGAATCTTTGTTTTTACAGAACAACACTTCTTTAATTTGCCAATTTAAACTGCAAAATTTAATAATAGACTAACTAATAGACTAATATATATATATATATATATATATATATATATATATATATATATATATATATATATATATATATATATATATATATATATATATATATATATATATATATATATATATATATATATATATATATATATATATATATATATATATATATATATATACATATATATATATATATATATATATATATATATATATATATATATATATATATATATATATATATATATATATATATATATATATATATATATATATATATATATATATATATATATATATATATATATATATATATATATATATATATATATATATATATATATATATATATATATATATATATATAAAATTCACAATATCGTAAATGTTAGTAAATTGCACTCTGAGGTACGAAGTATGATGACTGAAAAGAATACATTATAAAGACTGTTACGCAACTTTTTACATGAATATAATGCAAGCTGCGCGAAGGCTAATTTTATGTATGGCCTACTTCTTTTTGCTTTTTAAAATTATGAGCCATTTTTGTATGAAAACTTAAATATTTACCTTTATGTGTAAAGGTTTCTTAACAAATAAATATAACATTTTTTATTATTATTTTCACACAACGCTATTGGCAAAATCAATTTAATACTAAATTTTTATCATAAATGAGATATATAAAATACTTTCTGTTGATTATCTTCAAGACAAGTATGTTTTTACTCTAACAGTCTATGTCTTATCAGCATCTTCATCATCATTCTTATGAGCTAGCATTAATATGGTTACATATTAATTAGTTAGCATAAATATGATACCTTTAGCACACAAAACTTCGTTTTATAACTTTTTTCAATTTTGATATAGAACAATCTTGGACGTTTTCTGGAATCCTATTGTAGAAGCTTACAGACACTCCCATGAAAAAATTGCGGATTTAATTCAGTCCAGTTGCAAGCGCGGAAAGTTTATGCATATTTCTGGTGTTAATATTGTGTACATCACGTATATACAATATGAGGTGCCCATTGTAATTTAGAGACAATGGTGATATCTAGAAATACCGTACAATCGACAAGTGAACAGTTTCATCAGCTAAAAGTACATCAGCTTTAACAGTTTTTGTACTAGGTGTTGCCATTAATATCATTATATATATCTTCCTAACCGTATTGGCCATGTACACGATGATAGTTGTAGACAGATTTTTTTAAGTGAAATTTAAATAAAGATATCGGCGTTGAAAATAATTTACCGTCACATTTTCGGTTACGCGTTAAATTTTTCTTTTACGCGCCATGTTTATTTTTAACGGTCAAAATCTTAGAGCCAGATCACGTAGGAGACAGATGACCTGGATGATTCAATTGACAAAAAATTGTATACTTTAGTCCTATCAGATACATAACTGAACAATGATAGTGAAATAAACATCACTTACTTCAAATGCAAAACAAAATTTAAATGGTTGAACACAAGAGCAGGAGGTGTAGGAATAGAAAAGAGAAGAAACTATTTAGCGTTCCATGGAATCACCGTGCGGGAGCCGAGCCCATCATGTTGTAGAAAGAGGAGCTCCGAGCAGCACTTGGGACTTGCGACCTAAGTGTAGACTTAAAGAACCCCTTTTAAATGCATTAACTCACTCACATTCAAGTGTCCAAGCTCCTCCCACTACCTAACCAAAGATGAATGATTCCAAAGCCGCCTTCGAAGTACGTTCTAGAATTGAATTTGTGATTGTCCTAGGTCAGGATCTTTTAGTAAACTATAAAGAAATTTCGCTGTTATACCTCTCGCTCCTACTATACTATTCCTGGTCAGTTCTTTCGTAAGATGGAAACACTTATTATGCTTAAGATGGTGATATTTTTGGATATTTGTTTCCTACGGAACTGTAAGTTCTACCAATACGCGTAGTATCTCTCATCATAGTTCTAATGATATTCGTTCAAACTCCATCGATAGATTTTTCTGTTTATTCCCCTGAACTTTATCTTTATTTATATTTGTGTGAGATGTTACTGTACAGTATAGCGGAGGGCCCCACAATATCTATCCTTGGTTCTTTTCTATTTCTAAATGATCTGCCTCATTTAGTTGAAAGGGACTATGAGACAGTATTGTTTGCTGACGATATGATTAATGATTTTTAAAATGAAAAGACGACTACACGAGTATGAAAAAAAAGATCGAGTACTATTAATTATTAGTACTTTTTCTTTTTTTGTTTTCTCACAAGAATAAATTTAGTTGGCAAATGCTGCATTCAATATTCTAATTTGCCACATAAATTGACCAATTACCGATAAAACTGGGTACATCCAGGAGACCACCTCTAAAGATGTGTACATGCAAGTATGTACACGGTTTATGACTTAAATTCCCACACAAAAATTACATATTCCTGTATGGAATAGTATATCTTAGACTTTGAGACATGAGTCTAATGTAAGACACTTGTTTTTTTTTTTTTTTAGCTTCACGCTTTATCCCGCACATGGCAGGGGTAGGCAGAGGGAACTGAAGGAACCATAAGAACCTAGTGTTAAGACCTCCGTTACTTAGTCCCTGCTTACTCCGTCCCCACTTTCCGCCGTTTTCGAGGCATTGCGTGTTGAGTGGCGGAACTCAACGCCGCGCTTTGCCTTAGATGCCAGAGCGAAGAAAATGGAAATAGAAAAATCCATCTTCTCCGACTGGGGATCGAACCCAGTAACCGTCGCGTTACAGGCAGACGTTGCGCCTTTGCGCCACGACGGTGCGATAAGACACTTGTATTCTCTATAATGTCATGAGCAAACTTGCTAGAAGTAGCATCTTTGACTTTTACTTGAGAGAGATCTTTTGCTATGTGGCGTGTTACATGTAGTGAGCAATACAATACAAAGGAATGTTTTAAGTAATTTTGAAAATATTAATACAAATTTAGGAGATCAGATATATTCACAATGGTCCTACTTGTAAATATTTGGACAACGAAGTTCACCAGGCCACAGCTTATAGTCGGTTCTTATTCATTGTAGTATTGTATATTGTCTGCATACCAAATTTAATACAAAAAATCAAATTCAAGCTTTACCAACTTCTGATGATCCTGCTTTCATTTTTAGTCAAATCACTGATAGTGATGTTAAGAGAAGCATTGTTGAGGTCAACTCTGATGCTGTTGGTGTTGACGGCATTAGTCGTAAGATGATCATTCCTATTATTGATATCCTCGTTCCTATAATTAAATCCATATTCAATTATTCCATTTCCAGTGGATCATTCCCCTCTTCCTGGAAAGATGCCCAAGTTACTCCCATACCTAAAAAAGCAAATCCATCCAGTTTTTCTGATTACCGTCCCATCTCTATACTCCCCTTCCTATCCAAAGTTTTCGAACGCATTGTGCACCGACAACTTAGCCTATTCCTATCCAGACAAAATCTCTTTAATCCTTTTCAATCTGGTTTCCGGACAGGTCATAGTACGACTACTGCCTTAGTCAAAATTACTGAGGACATCCGTCTCGGTATGGACAATCAGTGTCTAACAGTGTTGACCTTGCTTGATTTTAGCAATGCGTTTAACGATGTCGACTACGAGCTGTTATTAGCTACGTTAGGCTCTCTTAACATATCTCCTAAAGTGGTTGACTGGTTTCAAAGTTATCTTTGTGGTCGCCGGCAACGGATTCGAATTGGAGATTCGTTTTCCAATTGGTGCACGATCAAAGCCGGTGTACCGCAAGGTGGCGTGTTGTCTCCTCTCCTGTTTTCAGTTTTCATTAGTTCTATTACCTCCTGTTTATCTTCTCTCTATCACCTGTATGCCGATGACCTCCAAATATATGCACAGTCTAAATTAATTGACTTACCTAAAACAATCGACTTATTAAATAGAGACTTGAATTCTATTGTTCTATGGTCTAATTCACATGGACTGAGAGTAAATCCTTCAAAAACACAAGCGATAATAATTGGTAGTCAAAACATGATTTCACGAATAGTTTGGTCTAATTTACCTAATATAATTCTAGATGGGACACTTGTACAATACAGTAACACCGTTTTAAATCTCGGTGTAACTTTCGATAATTTTTTATCTTGGGCTCCTCATGTGAGTGAGGTGAGCAAGAAAGTATTTGCTTCAGTCGGCTCTCTGCGCAGGTTGCGGAATTTTCTACCGATACCAACCAAAATTGCTCTTGCACAATCCCTCCTATTACCGATTCTCGATTATGCTGATACCTGCTATATCAATTTGAGTGAGGAATTACTTAACAAGCTTGAGCGCATTCAAAATCTTTGCATAAGGTTCATATTTGGACTTCGCAAATATGACCATGTTTCCGAATTTCGCGAAATACTCAAGTGGCCGTCAATTCGCCTTCGTAGGAATACTCACATTCTCTCCCTTTTGTATAATGTACTATTCAATCCAACCACTCCTTCTTATCTAAGAGAACGCTTTGAGTTCCTTGGTGATACTCACGGTCGCTCTCTTCGATCTGATGACAATCTAATCCTAAAAATTCCATCCCACAATACTTCGTTTTATTCCAAATCCTTTTCTGTTGAAGCTGTTCGACTTTGGAATTCCTTACCTATTAAAATTAGACGAGCGCAATCACTAGCAATATTTAAACGGTTAGTGAAAGCGCATTTCTTTCCGCCCTAAACAACCATTTTGGTCTAACCATTCCCATTTATTTGCTAATATCCTCAAATTGTTTCCTCAATATCTTTGGCTTGTTCTTTTCCTTATTCGTATTTATATTATTGATAATATGTAGTTGTATATCAAAAATATATTTTTTTTGTATTTATTATATTATTATTATATAAAGTATATATTTATTTTTATACTTATATATTATGTATGTATATCTCAATATATATATTATGTAAGTAGGCATACTCAATTATTTATTTATTATTTGTATTTATGGAGTCAATAAGGTTTTATTATTTTCTTTTAATATTTTAATTTATTTATTCTTTTGTTTTGTGTTATGTACACCCAAAACCCTTGTGTCACTAATCATGCTATCCTCCACAACATGGTTGCCTGGCAGAGATCGCTGTTTAGCGATAAGGCCGCCAATTGTACAAGTTATTTTATTACTATGAGTTTTTTTTTGTATGTCCTTGGTGTACAATAAAGAATATTTTCTTTCTTTCTTTCTTTCAAATTATATCAAAACCAGTCTTCGTAGCTGACGATGCTTGCCGATGAAATTTTACTCATTGTTAAAAATAAAATGATGCTGAATGCATAAATTAGACTTCTCAAAGACCGAGTGTACGTTTTACGGAAGCTCAGACTCCATTTTTGATCCATTATAGATCAATCCGACAGCATTGACCACGATGTTCATGCCCTGTATAACGCGACATCAGGATACCGTTCAAGTTTGGGATGTTGGAATATTTATATATATATATATATATATATATATATATATATATATATATATATATATATATATATATATATATATATATATATATATATATATATATATATATATATATATATATATATATATATATATATATATATATATATATATATATATATATATATATATATATATATATATATATATATATATATATATATATATATATATATATATATATATATATATATATATATATATATATATATATATATATATATATATATATATATATATATATATATATATATATACAAAAAAAATATTACCTCCCGAATTATATTTTCTATTTCTTATTGAATATAAATAATAAGCGTAAATTCACAACTTCTTATATATGGAAAACATCGGTTAATTTATAAATTGGAAGGCCTCTCTTTATTTTTATTTTATTGTCTCGATAAGAAGACGTTATAACAACAACTGATGGGTCTCGAAAGAGCTTTCGTGCGTTACTAACAAAGGGTAATGTTTCACGAGTCGCTTTTAATCTGTATTCTCTTGTTTATTGTATAAAGAAAGCCGCGACATTTCTATTTTATTTGTATTCACTAGTTGTAGTGTAAATAAAAAGTCAAATTTTAAAAAATTATTCACACGAATCTACGTTCTAAAACCGACAAAAAAAGCTCCAAAAGCTTCAAAAGCTCCAATTTTTATTTAATCCGACGGCACAGTCGCAGATTGCATAACACTATAAATATGCATGCAGCTAGTGCAAGGCAAGCGCTTGTACATTCAGTAGGCAAAATGTCCGCAAAAATAACAAAAGGTATTATATATGATCTGAAATGAATTAAATATTTGTTTAACTTTTCACTATTTGAACAGCCTCAGTGTTTATATTTGTGTTTTTATCTCTCCAAATATTTTTATTCGATATATTGGTAGTATTATTACATATTTTTACTTTTATTTTGTATTTTTATTATACTCATATATGAAATTCAGACGCAATCAACGAATTTAAAATAGTAATTCTTATGAAAATGAAAAGTGCCTTGACTTTGATACCTTGTAAATTTTCTGTAATACATAGACATAGCGAAAATAATATTTAATTAGCGTAACTTTTTATTCTATTAACTAATGCAAATTTCTCATGCGAGTTATTTAACCAATTTCTGCGTGTTTGCGGAATAAAAATAATTATAAAAGCTAAGGAATTTTCCGACAGATCGTGCTTCACATTTGAATTTATGTGACTATGCACTCTCGGGACGAAATAAAACTCTCTAACAGATGTTCTACTCTTGAAGAAACAAAAATTCGAACTAAATTAAAATTTTCATATATATATAATATGTAGTATTTTTTATTATATAATACTTTATTTAAATAGTCAAATGTTTACTTACATTTTATGTTAATAAAAAAATCTATATTATTCATAATTTAGGACAATTTTGCAATGTTACGTGGCTTTGTGGAGTTTCTATATCTAATGCGAACAATCTCGGGCTAATGATGACAATAACGCAATATTTATTACAATTTACTACAGTCAATATATTATTATTAATTTTACTTGACAATAAATTATTTAATACAAACATTGTATTAATTAAATATTAAAATATTGTGTATGTATGTAAAGTATGTTATTGTACAATCAAGTTTGTCCTCAGTAGATGTGGGACAGACATTGCTTCTTATCAAGTTAAACATCAGTTATACCAAGGAAACAGGTATGAATGAGTATATCCCATGATTACTATATAGCCTAGTTATTTTAAACCAACCCGTGTAACTTTATTGAATTTAAAAACTAAATACCACTGCTCGACTTACTATGTCGGCCATTAAAAAATATATTTTTAAATTATGCCCATAATTTTTGAACGTGACTATTTATGGTTTTGATATTAATTATAACAATTATAAAAAATAATTAAAATAATTGTCTAATCTAATAATTAATTTGGTAAAATCAATTTAGAAAGATAGAGATACAACAAAGTAATATTTTAAAATATTTTAAAAGTTCTATTTCTAACCAAAATGTAACGATGTATATCGTATCTGAAAACAACTGAATAGTGCTTCGAGGTTGAAGTGCGATGCTGTCATCAATGCGTTGAATGAACCAAAGATAGATGATAACTCTGTTGGAATGGGTAGCGCTATTTACAGTCCTTATCATACTTTATCAGTGCTATATATTTTTTCTTTTATGTTACACAACAATTGTATAATTCATTACAAAGGAAGTGTTCATATTTATCACAGCTATTGATTTATTGATTTATTCAGAAACATGGCTGCTTAGCACGCTACCTTTTATAAATTAGTGTTAAACATAAATAAGGTTAATGGTTTATTTTGTATCAATATTATCGTTTCAACTTATATAATATTGCCTATTTCAATAACTTAACAGATCAAACAACACAATATGCATTCCATTGGCTACAAATTGCAAATGTTTTGCTCATATCGTCGATACTTAGCGTTGGTTCGAAGTATCATTGTGAGTAGAACACAAATGCACAATATTGAAGGATCCTTTGTGATTCACTTTATACATTTTAAAATTGACATGCTTTACTTGTTACTTTTAAATATAAATGTATTCTGCTATTTTCATGAACTCTTCTATCTTGAAAAATTATTTTCTAAATACACTTGGTTTGATCGAAAACATTAACATGATTTAATATGGGCTAAGGTGGCCCTTCTCAGTGAATACTATAATCAATATAAGATTTTATCTATTATTTTTAAGTATAGAATGTCACATAAATAGCTTCATTTTTCATAGGGTAGGTGGTTCTTTTACTTGTCATAATGTTTTTGATTTGCAATTTCCCGCTGAAATGAAATTTTATAGATACAAATGGACTAAATAATAAGGAGAAAATGGAATGGCGACGAAGGTAAATATATGTAAATATATTATGATCAAAGAAAAATCGTCCAAGAGGTATTTTATAACATTCATTAATATTAAAAACGACCTTTTTAGTTTATGATTCCTTACTCATTATCAAATTAAAACTCAAGATATTCTTTGGTAATGTGCAGATTTATTTTTATCTGTTCATCAATTAATATTTTTTGAATGTTCAATTAATAAAGATTATTGGTTATTAGGCAAAGTTTTAACAGCAAAATGTTGCTTACTTAACATATTTTCATCAATATAAACTAAAAAACAAAAACAATAAAAAAAATCAATATAAGCTAAAGACGTACAACGTATATATAAATGTCACTCACTCCTGTATCTTAGATTAAACTCGAGAATGGAAGTATCTTTTACCACACTTATCAATGTCAGTAAGCTAATTAGATATAGATATTTACGGACCTCCTGAAGGAGACTTGTTTCATACTTGAGTATTTTATATAGTTCTCAATAAGATATAAGGAACTTTCATAAAACTTACATTTAAATGTAACTTCATTTAAATTTTTATTCCCTATCGTATTTTAATTCGCAAAAAGGTACATACTTATGTATTATGAATATGAATTGGTTTGACCTTCCTAATTTTATGTTGAAATCTAATGAAATCTATTTATTTTTATTCAAAGGCACCCAGCAATCAAAATTTTTCTCAAACATTGGTTTGACTAAATTTATTAACTACTAAATAATAATACTCTAAAGTTTTAACTCAACCCAATAAAGGGATAAAGCGAAATAAGTAGTTTCGTCCAATCTTAACTAATGTAATTTCTAGACGAAATAACTTACCAAAGTGTATGACGAACTAAATCCACGCATTTCTACACAATTTGGGTGAGAATAGCAAAACAGCTTTGACTCAAGTTAATTTCTATCTCAACTTTGTAGATAATGAATATTCTTGTCGACTTGTTGCAAGTTGAAGATTTAAACTATAAACCGATGTTTTGTCCTTTGTATTTACAGTCAGTGAGCATCAATAGTATGATTAAAGTTGGTTCCGTAAATGTCTCGATGATTTTATACTTTGATGTTTATAGAATAACAGGGAGTTTATGATGTTTACAAGGACAGCCATTTTAATGAATATATTTAGTTCATTATGCACAACAAATTTCCACCTACCCACTTGACTTCCTAACATTATCCTGCTGCGTTTATTTATCCCACTAGGTCTGCTTCTTCTCCTCTGTAGTACTTACAATACCAGTACGAATACGTCTACGCGAATTATTCGGTCTACTTATTCTTTTGTCTCGTTTGGCTTATTGAATAGTTCACAAGATCACATAAATGGCGTTTTTCTTTTTTCATTTCAATCAAGTATTTTTATCGATTAGTTCTTTGAGTTTATTATACATCTTTGTTAAAAAAATAGCACAACACAGCTTAATATATTTAGTACTATATATTAACTGAGCAGAAACGCTATAACTACAGCTGAAACGGCTCTTGCCACAAAACTTAACCTGCAAAGTTCTTTTCTCTGTCAGTTCTATTAAAGTTTTAAATCAATTTTGAAGTTTACAACTTTTCATATATATATATATATATATATATATATATATATATATATATATATATATATATATATATATATATATATATATATATATATATATATATATATATATATATATATATATATATAGATATATATATATATATATATATATATATATATATATATATATGTATATATATATATGTATATATATATATATATATATATATATATATATATATATATATATATATATGTATATATATATATATATATATATATATATATATATATATATATATATATATATATATATATATATATATATATATATATATATATATATATATATATATATATATATATATATATATATATATATATATATATATATATATATATATATACATATATATATATATATATACATATATATATATATATATATATATATATATATATATATATATATATATATATATATATATATATATATATATATATATCAAATGTTGAAAAGTTACAAAACAAAGCTTTGTTTTGCCAGGTCTTAGAAAAATATAAGCAGGGCTATAATATTACAATATAGAGTCGATAAGCTGTTGTTAAAGATAGTATAATAATAGTATAATGTGTAGTAAATGAATGTGACATTAAGCGCGTCGACGTATATTATGCTTATGATAAAACTATTGAAACGTTATAGTAATAATATGATACAATACACTGTAAAGTAAAATAATAACGTAAAAAATAAACAATCATTATTATTTGCAATTGTTTAGTCACCCTGATGTAACAATACTAACCCGCGACTTCATTTTTGTAGAATAGGTTTTATATTTTTTTTTTTCTGTTTCTCACATGTTATTTACGACCTAGTTTTCGCCTCATGTTACGTTGATAGCTTCACGTTTCCCCCTGTTCCCCTACGTCACGCTATGTATAATTTTGGAGACATTATTTGTTAAGTTCGTACATCCAAGATTCTTATTTTTAAATCGACCTCACAACTGTTGCGGTTACGTTGCCACGCTGCACCGCTTATCACGACAGCATTATCGATAATGCAACAAGACTTACGGAAGGATATAATATTAATCAAATAAAAAAAGCACGATTGTTGGGTGGAATCTACATATCATTGGTAAAATTAATAAAACGCATTAGTGTACTAAAAGATTACATACCGAATTAGATGTTTTTTTTAATATCTTATCGAATATAAAAAAAACGTAAATTCACAACATCTTATATCTGGAAAACATCGGTTAATTTATAAATTGGAAGGCGTCTCCTTATATTTATTTTATTGTCTCGATAAGAAGACGTTATAGCAACAGCTGATGGGTCTCGAAAGAGCTTTCGTGCGTAACGAGCAAAGGGTAATTTTTCACGAGTCGCTTTTAATCTGTATTCTCTTGTTTATTGTACAAAGAGAACCGCGATATTTCTATTTTATTTGTATTCACTAACTAACATTAAAAAAAATATTCTAAATAAAATATTCACATGAATCTACGTTCTAAAACTGACAAAGTTCTAAAAGCTTCAATTAGCTCCAATTTTTATTTAATCCGACGGCACAGCCACAGTTTGCATAATACTATAACTATGCATGCAGTAGTGCGAGGCGCGCACCGCTTGTACATTCAGTAGGCTAAATGCCCGCAAAAATAACAAAAGATATTAAATATATAAACAGCTGTAAAACTGGAAAGATCTGAATTAAATTAAATATTTGTTGATCTTTTCACTATTTGAATAGCTTTAGTGTTTAAATTTGTGTTTTTATCCCTCCAAATATTGTTATTCGATATAATTGTAGTATAATTATATTTTTTAACTTTTATTTTGCATTTTATTGTACTTATGTAGGAAATTCAGATGCTATTAACGAATTTGAAATAGTAGCTTATGAAAATGAAACGTGACTAAAATTAAATAACTTGTGAATTTTCTAGAATACATTGACATATCGAGAAAAACATTTAATCAGCGTAACTTTTTATACTATTATCTGATGCAAATTTCTCGTGCAAGTTATTAAAACAATTTCAGCATATACCAGCTTATAGAATAACTAATACTACTAAAATAATACAAAATAATGATTGTAATGTATTTTTTTATAAAACTTTGTTATTATATATATATATATATATATATATATATATATATATATATATATATATATATATATATATATATATATATATATATATATATATATATATATATATATATATATATATATATATATATATATATATATATATATATATATATATATATATATATATATATATATATATATATATATATATATATATATATATATATATATATATATATATATATATATATATATATATATAAACAATGACGATAATGACGCAATATTTATTACAGTCAATATATTATTTATTAATTTTACTTGACAATAAATTGTTTAATACAAACATTGTATAAATTAAATATTACCATGTTGTGTTAAAGTATGTCATTGTACAATGAAGTTTGTCCTCAGGAGACGTAGTTTCATGTGGTGGTGGTGGTGGACAGACATTGTTTCTTATCAAGATAAAGTTCAGTTGTACCATGGAAACAGGTATGAATGAGTACATCCCAAGATTACTATATAGCCTAATTATTTTAAACCAACCCATGTAACTTTGTTGAATTTAAAAACTTCACACCACCACTCGACTAACTATGTGGGCCATTAAATTATACATTTTTAAAATATAATTTGTATAAAAATATAATTTGTAATGTGACTATTTATAATTTTGATATTATTTATAACAATTATTAAAATTAATAAAAATGATTGTCTTAAGTTAATAATTAATTCAATAAAATCAAGTTAGAAAAACAGAGATACGTCAAAGTAATAATTTAAAAGAGGAGTGTTGTAATTATTTGTGAGTACTTTATGAGTGCGTAGAGGATTGAGCTTTTTTGAATTTATTGAAAATAATATAAAAAATTAAATATTTCAGATTAATTTAAAAAAGGATAGCGTTAAAATATCAATAGCTCACAGAAAATTCTATTTCTAAGGAAAATATAAACTACTTATGTCGTATTTTTGTGATTTTAAAAGTGTTAATCCACACTGAGGATAGAAAAAGGTTGCAGAAATTTGTAAAAATCTCACTACAGAGATGCTAACAACGATGTAAGTTGTATAAAGCATATAAGAATTTCGACGAAGCGTGATGAATAACGCATAGCTCAGCGGTAAGAGCGCTTGCACGGTTCGCAAGAGGTCGCGATTTCGGTTCCCGCTGCGTTCAAATTTTTTATATGTTTTCTTTAAGTCCTTATATCGTATCTGCACACAATTGAACAGCGCTTCAAGGTTGACGTGCGATGCTGTCATCGAAGCGCTGTATGAACCGGACATAGACGCTAACTCTATTGGAAAGGGTAGCGCTATTTACAATCCTTATCATAGTTATCAGAAATATATTTTTTCTTTTTTGTTACATAACAATTGTATAATTTGTTACAAAGGGATGTTCATATTTATCACAGTCATTGATTTCTTGATTTGTTCAGAAACGTGGCTGCTTAGCTCGTTACCTTTCATAAATAAATGTAAAACGTAAATAAGGTTAATGGTTTATTTTGTATCAGTATTACCGTTTCAACACACATAATACTGTCTACTTCAAGATTTCAATGACTTAACCGATCAAACAATACACTATGCATTCCATTGGCTTCAAATTACAAATGTTTTGCTTATATCGTCGATACTTTGCGTTGGTTCGAAGTATCATTGTGAGAAGAACGCAAATGCACAATATTGAAGGCCCAATCCTTTGTAATTCACTTTATACATTTTTAACATCGACATTTTCGCTTTACTTATTACTTTTAAATATCAATGTATTTTGTTATTTTCATGAATTTTTCTTTCTTGGAAAATTATTTTCTAAAATACATTTCAAGGTAAAATTTTACTCAAAAAGCTTTTACTCGAATCTCTGTGTGGTCAATAATTTTATTTTTGACTTACGTACATCCTTTTCAATTATTTCTAGCAACTGAGGTAACTCTGAAGGCAAATATACTTGTTTTCATTGTAAACATTAACATGATTTAATATGGGCTAAAGAGCCTTTCTCTGTGAATACATTAATCAATTTTTAAGTACAGAATGTTATTTTTCATAGGCTTGTGGTTCTTTTACTTATCATAATCTTCTTGATTCGCAATTTCCCGTTTAAATGAAATTTTATTGATACAAATGGGACTAAATAATAAGGAGGAAAACGGAATGGCGACGAAGGTAAATATATAAATATGATCAAAGAAAAATCGTACAAGAGGCATTTTATAGCATTCATTAATATTGAAGACGACTGTTTAGTTTTGAGATTCCTTATTCAATGTCAAATAAAATCTCAGGAGATTCTTTGACAATGAGCAGATTTAAATTTTATTTTTAAATATTCAGCCATTAATATTTTTGAATTTTCATTAATTAATATTTTTGTTAATTAGCAAAAATTTTACTTAATTAACATATTTTGTGGCAATTAAAAAAATGGATATTAAAGTATTCAAGCTTCGTATGTATTGAATTACAAACATTGCAATTAAAAAAACATTAATGTCAATCTGATAATAAAAAAAGAAATAATTCTTTCAATGAACTAATATTATATAATATCTTCGTAACAATTTGTTAACTTATTTAAGTTACTTTGGAATAATAAAACTAATAAATCAATGTAAACTAAAGACGTACAACGTATATATAAATGTCACTCACTCCTGTATCTTACATTAAACTTGAGAATGGAAGTATATTTTACCACATTTATCAATGTCAGTAAGCTAATTAGATAAAGTGATGCATGATATTTATGGATCTCCTGAAGGAGACTTGGTTCTTTCTCATTGAATATTTTATATAGTTCTCAATTAAATATAAGATAAATGTTCAAGGAACTTTCATAAAATTTACATTTAAATTTAGCTTCATTAAGATTATTATTCTGTTTCGTATTTTAATTCGCAAAAAAAGGCGCATACTTACATATATTTGCTTCTACTTCGCTTATGGGAATTTAGGGTAGCTACTTTTGGGTAGCAGATCCTAGGAATTGGTTTGAAAGTTTTAATTTAACCCAATAAAGGCGTAAAGTGAAACAAGTAGTTTGGTCCAATCTTAACTCATCATTTCTAAACGAAATAACTTATCAAAGTGTATGACGAACTAAATCCACGCATTTCTACACAATTTGGTGAGAATAGCAAAACAGCTTCGACTCAAGTTAATGTGAATCTCAACATTTTAAATAATGAATATTCTTGTCGACTTGTTGCAAGTTGAAGATTTAAACTATAAACCAATGTTTTGTCCTTTGTATTTACAGTCAGTGAATTAAAGTTGGTTCTACAATGTCTCGATGATTTCATACTTGATGTTTACAGATTATTTCATGCATATAGAATAGCAGTGAGTGGTTGAATACGACGATAGCTCAGTGGATGATTTTCATATATTATGTGTTAATTTAAAATCTCTTGAATTATTCGATATTGAAGATAGTTGAAAGTCCCGGAAGGTTTTTTTTATATATCTTAATTGTTTCATGAAAACCATTAGAGTTTATCTTAAAAACCTTTTCATTGACCTGTACTTCTTACCTAAAAAGTAAAAATAAAGAAATATTATTTAATGGTATTTATTTTTAAATTATGTTAAAAAAGAATCACAGACTCAATAAAAATGATATCTTGTTATTTTCCATATTAAGTCATGAGCTCAAAAAAAAAAAATAATTTACATGTCCTATGTGTATGTTAATTGGTTTCAATTTTGTATCAGATTTCTGTTTTAATATTTTGTAAATAAATGATAATTCAGTAACTCCTACATTATAGAAAAGATATAAAAATATTAAATATAATTATTTATTTCCCGTTTATATTTTTATAAAATTAATTCAATATATAAGTATTTTTATCTGGAAATAAAAATGATTACTTTATATGACAGATTATATGTTATGTATTAAATTGTAAAATTTGCTTGAGTTTTATGTTTATTATATATATTATGCTATTTATTCGTCTAACATGGAATTTAAAATAAATATTCTAGCTGTCTATGTTTACACTTAAATTCATTGTTTTCCGTAAAATTAAATTTTAAAAAAGTTACTTCCATATGCATATAACAATCGAAGGATCAGCAAAAAGTATAACCTTCGCAAATAAAACGGCTACGCACAGTATACTACGGTGGCCGCAGGTGTTTTAAGCGCCCTACTATTGACCCGGGTTAGTTCATGCTTTGATTTATGTACAACATATTGAAGATGAGTGAATGTAGAAATAGCATAATTTGTTCCAACAGTACTTATACTGCGGCATCGAAGAATATGTGAGATAATATAATTTATTTATCACCTACATAATATAAAGTTGTTAAATAAAAATATGTTATATATATAAATATTTCTCAAAACTACTTACAACAATATTATATATAATTTTTTTGATAATTTTTTTTTCTGATATTATTTTAAATTTTCACGACATGTTATGTTTTTATGTCAACATGTAAATTACTCATTTGACTTTACTATACTCTGAACTCGACTACTTATTTAACATTTAAAGCTTAGTCAATTTGAGATTGACTTCCAATATTAATAAATTCTAAATATACATAAAATCTCTACAGAAAAAACAACTCTCTTCATATCTTTAATTATTTATGATACTTTTACATTATTCCTTTCCCAAATGATAATTTATATGTACTGGCATCAGCTGTAGTGTGATAGATGTCAAAGTTAGTGCAGAAAAGATAAATATTTGCAAATAACCTGAAGTTATAAGAATGAAATTACTGATTGAATACTTATATTATTTTATTATTATAAAGACAAAGAAATCAAAAGCTTCACTTTTTTTATAGTATTGTAGAAATAACTAAAATATTCAAACACAGCTTAAAATAATACAACCACTTGAATTTTACTAATATGTATATGTCGGCGCAAACGCTTTATATTAATTATTTAATCAAGTTATTTCGAATTAATTTGTAAATCAGTTGTTTATTGTTCATCAATTCAAATCAAAAATAATTAATCATAGTTAAAACGAAACATAAAAATGAATTTTAAAAGTTATTTAATTGACTAAACTCCTGTGTTCAACAGGTGTTTATAATTTTGATTTTTACTATAAAAGACAGTGCGACGGTTGCTCGTTGGTTTCTGGGGACGAGCCACACTCCATCCCCCCCCGCCCGGTGACGCTGTCAAGACCAATTGAGGTCAACAGCATTCAAGCCCTAATAAAAAACAAAAATTGCTCGTGGGTTCATTCTCATTCGAGCCGTCGGACTGTTCGGACGAACTTTGTGTCCCGATCAATTGTGGAATAGAGCTATTTTTTTGCTGAATATTTTTATTATTTCATTGCAAAATGAGCCATCAAGATTATGTTGGTGAAAGTGACGTCAGCAATTTTTAAATATAACCCTGGAGGAACTTTTTCGACATATAATATATATATATATATATATATATATATATATATATATATATATATATATATATATATATATATAATATATATATATATATATATATATTATATATATATATATATATATATATATATATATATATATATATAGATATATATATATATATATATATATATATATATATATATATATATATATATATATATATATATATATATATATATATATATATATTATATATATATATATATATATATATATATATATATATATATATATATATATATATATTCTTTATTGCATAACAGTAACAATTAGAAATTCTACATATGAGAGGGTATGTATACAATGGCGGGCTTATCTCTAAAAGAAATTTCTTCCAGCCAACCAGTGGAAGTGAGTAAGTGCCAAACAACGGGTCAAAACACAATGCAATAAATAGTATAAGCAAATCAAGTTTAAAAATTATAAAATAATACATACATACATACACATATAATATATACATACGTATCACTATACTTATAAATATATACATAGATATATACATACATAAAATATATACATATTTACGTTAAAAATAATAATATAAAATAAATACACAAACTAAAGAAGAACGATGAATTGAGTCTAGGTCAACTATTTTCGATAGCGAGGAAATGCTTTTTCAGTGAGATTTGAAAGATTTTAGTGAAGGACATCTCTGGATGTGAACGGGAAGTTGGTCCAAAGAGATGCGGCATATACGGAAAAGATTTATGCAAGAATTTGGTGTTGCTCTTCGGTATGTCAAGTGTCGGTATGACACAAGACCGCCTAGAGCGTGAGGGAGGAGGAAGCACAGTGAATCGGGAGCGTAGATAAGAAGGAAAGTTGTGGAAATTGAGAATCTTAAATAGGAGCGTAAGGATGTGCATATCACGGCGAAGGCGGATTGGGAGCCAATTGAGTTGAGCACGAAATTCAGAAACATGATCATACTTACGTAGACCAAAAATGAAACGAATGGCTAGGTTTTGTAATCGCTCTAACTTATTTAGCAGCTCCTCGGTCACATCTAGATAGCAAACATCGGCATAGTCTAGTATCGGAAGCATAAGACATTGCGCTAGCATAATTTTGGTGTTGTGAGGGAGGAAGTATTGGAGGCGCTTAAGAGAATGAAAAGAGAAATGCATGCGCCTGCTAATTTCGTTAATATGCGGCGCCCAAGACATGTTGCTGTAAATTATAAGCCCTAAGTTCTAACCTTGTCCAAATACGCAATTGTTACTCCCGAGTATTGTAGTGTAGGAATAGCGTCCAAATTTATTTTATGTCTTACTCTATTGCTGCCTATTATTATAGCTTTAGATTTTTGGGGGTTAATTAGTAGACCGAATGAATTAGCCCATGTTTCAATAGCAGTTAAATCTAAATTTAATGCTTCAACGGCATCGGTCAGTTCATTTAAACTACCATGACGGTAAAGTTGTAAATCATCTGCATACAGGTGGTAGGGAGAAGATAGACTTTTAAGATATTATTTATAAATACAGAGAAAAGAAGTGGAGAAAGTACGCCGCCTGTGGCACGCCAGCAGTGAGCTCAAGCCAAGATGAAGTGGTATCATTGCTTTACACATTGCGAGCGGCCGAAGAGATATGAGCGGAACCAGCCGATAGCAGCTGACGAAATATTAACTGCTCGAAGAGTTCCAAGAAGTATGTCAAAGTCAACAGAGTTAAAAGCACTGCTAAAATCCAGCAGTACCATAATAGTGAGCTTAGTTTTGTCCATAGCACACCGAATATCCTCTGTAATATTCAGCAGTGCTCCACAGTGCTGTGTAAAGGACGGAATCCGGATTGAAGAGGACACAGTAGATTGTTGGACAAGAGATAGGAGTAAAGTTGGGTATTAGCTAAGGATTCAAGGACCTTTGAAAAGACGGGAAGGAGAGATAGTGGAGGATAATGAGAGGCATCGGAGGATTAGAAGTTTTAGGGACTGGAATGACAAAGGCATTCTTCCACTGTGAAGGGAAGACATTACAAGACAGTGAGTAATTAACAATGTGGGTGAGCACCGGTGCAATGTCCTCCAACACGGGAAGAATCATGTCCAGGCTGAGATTGTCACTTCCGAATGCTTTAGTGGATATGGAGCGAACACACTTCTTGACATCATCCTCTGAGACAGTGCTAAAGAGAAGGAACTGGAGTCAGGTAGGTCAATTTCAGAGAGCATTGCAAGTGTTTTAGATTTTAATGAGGGGCTAATACTAAATACTGGAGTTGTAAAAAAGGAATTAAGGGTATGAAGATCCACTGAAACACGACAAGTATCAGTGGTTTTACCTACACCAAATGTCTCCAAGAATCTCCATACTTGGGATTGACAAGATTCTGAATGGTATTGTGGAAGTAGCGACGTTTGGCATCCCTACACATTCTGTTACAGATGTTTCGCAACTTTTTATATGAACTAAGATTTTCTGGGGTTGGACATTTTTTGTACTTAACCTTAGCTCTGTCACGTTTGCCATTGTGTTCTAATATTTGTGTCAACCAGGGGGCAGGTGCATGCTTCATACGAACAAGTCTGATAGGGGCATGAATATTGTACATATTAATCAGTTCAGTAGTCAAAGATTCTACCATGTAGTCAATGCTCGTTGATGACATATTGATGACCAGTCGATGTTCCTCAAATCCTCTCTCAAGCGTTCAAGATCCATATGCTTGAAATTGCGCTGAAAAAATATTTTGCCTCTAACCTTGGAGGGCGTAATTTATAAGAAAGATAATGAGGTCATGAAAGGAGAAAGGGGCGGTCATTTGACCATGAGAAATACGAGATTAGGGTTAGAGACGGAAATAAGATCAATAAGAGAAGGCCTACAGTTGGGGAAGTAATGTGTAGGGGAAGACATAGGAAGAGGGATAAATTATATGATTTATATAGTTCTGTAAGTAAATGACTTCTTTTATCGTTTTTTAAAAGGCAAGTGTTTAAATCACCCATGCAAACTATATGATCATATTGAGGCCGGAAGTTCTCAAGAATACCGTCTAGAGTGCCAAAGTAGTTTATCTGGTCACTAGGCGAGTACAAGACACCGATAAGTACTTTAGTGTGAAGTAGTGACAACTCTAAAAACAACTATTCCATTGAACCAATCTGTTGCGAGGAGGAGTAAGAGACAACACAAGCGGGGATGTGGTCACGAAGGTATATACTAACGCCGCCACCACCCCGCTCCGTGCGGTCATTACGGAATAACTGATATCCTGGTAGGGAATAGGAAGCAGATGAAAGGGAAGGCTTAAGCCAGGTCTCAGATATCAGTATGCAATCTACTTTGCCGGAACTAAAAGATGTGAGAAGATCGATATAATGAGCAGGAATGCTCTGCGCGTTTATATGCACCAAGGAAGAGGAGGAAGACGGATTAATAAAAATATTTGAAAGTTTGTCAGCAAGCGATGCAGTATCTGTAAAAGATGAATTATTGCTGTCTGCACTATCGTAATTGCTAGACGAGAACGAAAAATATTCATCATCAATATTCATAATGATATTTTATAATAAAATATATTAAACAAAATATATAAAAAATATATAAAGAATATTTAAATAAAGAATAGAATATAAATATATAAGGCTTACCTAATAACAACAAAATGTATATTAAAATTGCCAAATAAAAATCACGTGCACAGGTTGACTACAAGAAACATTAAACCATTTTAACTTTATAAAAAAAAATATTATGTTAAACAAAAACAACTAATAAAATAAATAAATAACTAATGTTTCAGAACGCATTCTACAAAAAGTAAATACATTATCTGTTGATATATTAGCTACGACAAAATGACACATTTCATATATGTTATGTTATTATAATATTACTTAGTTACTAAAAAAGTTTTGTTCAAAAGTAAACTAAATGTAGCAAAATATTCAAAACAATAATAATAAAAGTGTAAAAGATCGTAATAAACATGTTACACAAATAAAACGTCTTACTAGTTGACCTTCGGAGCTGGATGTTTTTCTGTTAATTTTTGTAGTTCAAACATAGAGGAGATTTTGACCTTAGATTGACCCAGTAATATAATAATCATGCCATCAGCTGACCAGCATTTCCGTATCCCGAAGTGCTTACGGGCTGCAGTGAAGACTTCTTGGCGCGACTTGGTTAAAAATTCTGTCAACGTTATTTTAGAGCCTTTTAATAAAGTTTTAGACTGCCAAACCCGAGAACGATCATGAAGACTGGAAAATCTAACAATAATAGGCCTGGCAGAGTTCTTTTGTGTACCAAGTCTATGGCATGACTCGACATATATAAACTAAAAAATAATAATATAAAAAATAATAATAATAATATATATATAAACTAAAATATATAAACAATATCTTCTTATATCCAGTATAGGGGAAATATTAACATTCTAGCTCGAATTATTGACCATGATTTTTACTCGCATCAAAGCATATTTAAAATTCTTATGTACCCTTTTCTATAAGATTTTAAGGGTCATACCACCTTTTTTCTGGTATATTGTCGTCATCTCATTTTACTTCAAAAGGGATCTTCGTTATCAAGAGCCATAGAAATCACATTCCGCCTTCGAAAATCTTTTATCGTAAATCTTTTACATATCGTATATATTTGAAATAAACTAAATATTTGAATTAATAAAAATTGAATCTATATAACTTTAAAATAAGTATATTAATATGTATTTGAAAAAAAAATTGTCTCGTTATGGTCTATCGCGTCAATGTACAATAAAGATGCGAACCACTCACTACTCACCCTGAGATTTGCTAATACATATGTATAGTAACATATAATTGTAAAATTACTTTTTGAATAATATTTACTTTTTGACTTACTTTTACTAATATTTACGTTTTGATTTAGTTTATGCCCCAATCTATGGGAATTTACAGATGTATATATTCATTTTAAACAGATTAAATATCAATATATATACCTTAGTCGTATCAAGATACTAAGCCATTACAACTGTAAAGTCTTGTCTTAACTAGTCGATACAAAACAATACAAAGCATTTCGAAAGAATTGAAATTCCGAATGAAACGAAATTGCATCGATAAAGTTATATTAACCGAATCGTATAATAAATAACTTAATTTTGACTAAATTATAAATCAGTTGGCATGGACCACTGCAACTGTGACGTTTGCAAAAATCGAAAAAGGCGGAAGCGGGACAGTGAAAGTAGGGAATAAGCAACGGAGTGTCTTAACAATAGATTCCTATTGTTCCTGCAGTTCCCTCTGCCTACCCTGCCATGTGCGGGATAAAAGTGTGAAGCTAAAAAAGAAATAAAAATGATTCACTTTGCGGTTTCAGATCATTTGGTTTATTCAAGTTATAAAAAGTCTTTAATCATTATAAATATCTACTTTTTCAAATACTTATAATAATAATGTTTAGAAACTATAATATATTCATAGGATCACGTTAGAAGTGAATGCAGCTACAGACTTTATTTATAAAAATATCAATATCAATAAATATGATTAAGTGACTGCAGTGTCTGTCTGTTGACGGTGATGATAATGGATTCGTTCCACCGTTCCAGATGAAAAAATAAATAAGTACTGATAAGAGAATTAAATAATTTACAGGAATACAAATACACACTCTTGCTCTCATATGATATAGTGCAGCTTTTAAATCCAAATGCGAATTTGTTGAATTTATACCTTGTATGTAGAGCAGTGTATCGTCCTTCCCTCGAGATAAGGAGAGCATAGAACTAGAAAAATATAAAACATATGAAGGAAGCGGCCTTTTAAGTTTCAGCAATTCGCCTACCTAAAATGGTGGAAAATGGTTATGAAGTAACCTGCAATAAATAATCTTTAAGGATCATGCAACATGCGGGAAGCGATAAGATTATATGAGATATTCGCTAAGGCAGCTAGAAATATGGTTACATATATACCGCAATACCCTTAAAAAATTCACAATATCGTTAATATTCCAAATTGCACTCTGAGGTACTAAATATGATGACTGAAAGAATACATTATAAAGACTGTTACGCTGTTACGTTTTTAACATGAATATAAAGCAAGCTGGGCGAAGAAGCTAATTTTATATAAATATTATCTACTTCTTTTTTGTTTTTAAAATAATGAACCATGTTTGTATGAAAAAATAATTATTGCCTTAATATAAAAAGGTTTTCTCAACAAACTAATATGATATTTTTATTTATTATTTCACAAATCATATATACATAATACTTTGTGTTGATTGTTATCAAGTTTAGTATGTTATTACTCTAAAACTCTAATTGTGTCCCTTATACTTATGTACAATTTACAGTTACATATCACACAAATATCAATAAAATAATAATTTTAAAGGTAGTTTGTACTTGGCTTTAATTAACGAACTGTCCAGAAAATTTAGATAAGATTAAAGATTTTTTGCCTGTTGTAGGTCAAGAGATAAAATAGTGAAATTTCTGTGTAATCTATATAAAATTCTCAATCTATACAGATTGGGAAGCGCCCGGATAGTGGACTTTAATCATTAAACCTAAATTCTCTTATGCTCTTAAAATGAGATCGTTCTCATATACGAATAGTAGGAAGTGTAGAACATTTCAGATCTTAATAAACTATATTCAAACATAATTTAGATGCGGCTGTGAGCTCGATCCCAACATGCAAATTGCACCAAAGAACTATATCGGAAATTGGACAGAAAATGAGAAAACACCTAAAATTAGGTTCTCTTTGAGGGATTCCAAGAGTTTTGTTTTAATTTAAAATTAAAGTTAGCTAAAACAACACAGCATATTTTTTTGTCACAGCATAATACTTTGTTTAAAATAAGAATACATTGCTAGTATTTATTAGTGAAATGTGGAATTCATATAAACTAACATTTCCTTTTACAAATTCAAGCTAATGGCAAGTTGCCCATGTTTACAAAAAGTAAACAGTGAATCTAAAAAGATACTAATTTGTAAAATTCATGGAACTACTGTTATCATCAAATACGTTCAGCTTAAAAACTAAGTTTTTTATGAAATGATAATGAAATGTATATACATCATCTTTAAGCTGACATTATATAACATTTATTAAATAATTTTTTTTTTAGCTTCACGCTTTATCCTGCAAATGGCAGGGTAGGTAGAGGGAACTGCAGGAATCATACTAATGTTAAGACACAAGAAAATGGAAATAGAAAAATCCATCTTTCCCGAGTGGGAATCGAACCCACAAACCGTCGCGTTTACAGGCAGACGCTACGTCTCTGCGCCACGACGGTCTCGTATTAAATACTTTTAAGTCAAAATACTGATTTTTAAAATGTAATAAAGGAAAAATTTATAGCAGGTGTGAGAATATTGTGTCCTTGTAATGGCACTTGTAGATAGTGAAAGTGCTTTTTCACTATAAACGATATAATGCTTCTTAATTATATATGTCAAATTGTATAATATTTCAATGTTATGATGACATCTTTGCTTAATTTCCATATAAATTTAAGAAATGTATTTAAACATTTATCAATGTAATATACGCATCAGTTAATTTATTTGATTTCACATTGATTTATAAAGTAAAAAATTAACTAACTATAATAATTATTATTGTTATTTATATATCGCCGTATACAGTCACCGTGATTATTTATTTTGATAATTTAACAACGATTCATTTAAATAAGCTAATGTTTATTTATTAAGGTTTTAAAGTAAAAATTATTTTGGCCAAGTATGAATTATATCGATAGATCACATATGGTCAATTATTTATACTCAATATATTGATCTATTCATAACAAGTGATTGTTGTCAAGTTTGTTTAAATAACTCACTGATATAATAATTATTACTTTAATATTTTGAAGCATTGTCTACATAGTAGAGTCAGTATATAGTTTGATTTGAATATACTTTATTGATTTCTACTTGATCTCTAAGTTAAATTAATTAATATGTATAATTTATATCGTAGCACAAATTGAAAGTAGCTTCTGAATCAAAATTCATTAAATTTTATTATTATAATATATGAAATTTGTATTACTGAGTCAATACAATTTCGAAACTTTAATTTAAAAATCTGGAATTTGTAATACTGGCTTAGATATCCATAGGGAACGACTAAGAGATAATTTCTCGATATTCCTATGGGCACGTATTTATCTCGTGATAAAACAAGATTTAAAACCTTTAAATCTTGTTTTATCCCGATGTTCACTCAATCGAAGTAGCTAGATGATTATTTGTTTATTTCCACTTAGAATCAATAAGATGATCACTTGTGTACGTCAGATAGAGCGAACGGAGGAGTATCAAAGGAGCCCAATTTGATAATAAATATCAAATGAACCCCTCTGAAACCTACACACTCCACGACTTAAAACTAAAGTTGCGGAGGGTCCAAGCGCGACCTGGCGAGGAAGAGCCCACAACAAACTCAGCCAAGTTTCCCTAAACCTATTGTGATCACTTCACAAACGTCATTCTAACTTATGAGCAATTCATTAATTCCATGCCGTTTTATCATCAATCGTTTTATAATCCTTTACACTATAATAGGATTTAGTAATTAATTGCCGTTTAACAAAGATTTTAAATTTATTTAACGATTATATCTTTGAATTAGTTATAGTCTAGCTTTATAGGCTGGACTTTATTCGAGTGAATCAATAAAGTCTAATTTTGGGTTTTGATATAGAATAAAAAAGTGAAAAACATTGTAACATATACAGCAAAGAGGCGATATGAATATAAATAAAATTACTAAAATAATTAAAAATAATTACTAGGAAAATAAATTTATATATCAAATTTATTTCCTAGTAATTATTTTTAATTATTTTGTATTAGTATTTTTAAATATTCTTGAAATAAATTAACCGTTTCCTATTTACTCATCTTAAGAGATGAGTAATATTAATTTGAAGCCCTATAACTTTTACAGCGAAATATATATTTACACTTAAACAGATATTGTTTGAGATAATTGAATTATTTATAGCTCCGTCCTTCCGTTCCGATTTTGATCTTGATTTTATTTATTAAAATTAAAAATATCTTCTATTCTAACAAGAATTGTGATATAGATTTTATCCATAAAAAAACTATTCCAAAATAGCTAATAATTCGTGTCATCAACAATATCATATAAGCCGTAGGACGTCCACTGCTGAACATAACCTATGACCCATAGGATCTCCTGTGCACTCTTTCTTATGCCATTCGCATCCAGTGGCTGCCTGAAACCAAGTCATCCGTCCACTTGGTAGAAGGCTGTCCCACGCTGCGCTTACCGGTACGTGATCTCCATTCGAGAAACTTTTTGCCCCAGCGGCCGTCATTTGTCCGTGCTATATGCCCTGCCCGTTGCCACTTCAACTTACTAATTCGTGTAATGAAAAAAACTAGGTTCCTTCTTCAATTACATTTTTTAAATACTGAGTAAAATTCAGATATCAAAAGCTACAGCATGACTGCTTAATGTTCTCTTCAGAATGTTCTTCCCAAGAATGTCGATCAATATTTATACTAGTTCATTTATACCCCCACACAGTTAACCACTTCCGATACAATTTAATTTTGCCAACTACACTATTATAATTTAATTTTCGAAATACAATTCCATAATAAAATATAAATCAATTATAACAATTAATAAATTATTATAACATCGGATATTACAAATGTTAAAATTAATTGATAGACAAATAACGAGTGACGTTCAAGACAAATTTTTTTCTTTATACAAATAAAAAAAAAATATCGATAAATTACAGTACAATTAAGTGATAAAATAACAAATCACAACACTCGGCCATCCGAACGCGTGCTC